>PVIW01015255.1:0-20420 GCA_004026585.1 Noctilio leporinus | reverse complement strand
AAAAACTTTGGTACATTTACACAATGGAATTCTATATAGCAGAAAGAAAGAAGGAACTTGTACCCTTTGCAACAACATGGATGGAACTGGAGAGTATTATGCTTAGTGAAATAAGCCAGTCAGTGAAGGACAAATATCATATGATCTCACCCATTACGGGACAATAATGAGCAAAACTAACAACAAGCTAAACAGAACCAAATATATGAATACAATGAATAGGCCTTCAGTGGTCAGGGGGCAAGGGGATGGGGAGAGGGGGGAGGCAGAGTCAAGAAAGGGGAGCAGCTTAGACAAGTATAAACTATAAACTAGTATAGAGGAACCATGGACATGGACAACAGGTGGAATTGACTTTGGGGGGAATGGGTGGGTGGGGAGGGGGGCAGAGGGGAGCAAAAAGGGGATGGATGTAATACAATAAAATTAAAATATATAAATATAAAAATATATATATATTTTTAAAAAAAACAAAAAAAAGAAAAAATGACTTCCATTTGAGCAACCATTCGTATTTCTTTTGGGATATCCCAGTTCATATTTTTCATGAATAATGATTCAGAAATAACTTTTAAGGACTAACAGACTGCTATATTAAATTATTAATGTATGCCCTGGCTGGTGGCACAGTGTGTAAGATGCCTGGCCTGTGAACCCAAAGGATCGCTGGTTCGATTCCCAGCCAGGGCACATAACCAGTTTGCCGGCCAGGTCTCCAGCCAGATCCACAGCTGGAGGCAGGTGAAAGGCAACCATACATTGATGTCTCTCTCCCTCTCTGCCTCTCTTCCTCCCCTCTCCCTAAAAATAATAAATAATATTTAAAAAATAAATAAATTATCAATGTATCTTTTGAAAATGTATCTTTTGGTTTCTTTTTTCCCTAAATAATATTTTAACCTGAGGTACAGGTTAAGGCCAGGCCAGGCTAAGGCATCACAGAACAAGGCATGGAGATCCCACTAACATTAGACCTAATTCTCCTCTCTTGATCCTGAGGGCACTGGGTATTTTTGGACTTACTTTCCTTGCCTAAAACCAGGTATGTGATAGGTGTTTCACTGCCTCCTTCCAATGTGTGGGATACCTAAGTACATATATTCAGATCTTTCTGTGCTCAGCAAGCCTGATGTTTGTGTCAAAAGCCAAGCTGCACTTTCTCCATGCACATCCCCAGGAGAAAGGCCTTCACAGTTCTCCCTGAGCCTCTACCCTGGGACGTTGAGAGCCCAAGATTTCTTCCAGCCCTCACATTCTGTAAATCCTTCTGGACACAAAATCTCTGCTTTTCCTATCCCAGATCAGGGCTCAGATCCCATTTAGGAATATAAGTCAGGCATTCTGGTGAGTAGGACAAGTTAGTCTCTGCACATTTTTACATAAACCCAAGCAAGGAAACCTTAAGAAGTTTGCAGCAGGTTTTTCTCTGTCATAGGCTGGAGAATCAAGCAAACTACTCATGAATTTCCTATTTTTAGTATAATGTTTAACTAAGGTACCTGAAGGTACTCTTTTCAGCTTTTGATAGCCATGTTTTTCTCTGTCTTCTAGAAGTGAATACACAGCATCAGTTTGCAGCATGGGCTTCAATAATTATAACCCTAGACCCTGTGCCAACACATTCTCTTTCCTTTGATACAAAAAGATGATTCCGACTTGGACATACAGGTATGCCTCCCAATTATTTATACAAGTATGGTTAGTACTTCACGCCAACTTTCCTGTATAACATACAGAAATTCTTCAATGAGGTGCTTTGATAGATGCAATTTAATTAAACTTACTCAAAAATGATTACATGAACACATGAGAGATACATTTCCTTGTCCCTTCTTTTCTCAGTCCCCAGTTCAAGCAAGGGCTTCCTCACTATTCTTGGTTTTAACTGGCTGTCCTTGTTCCCAGCTAACTCCCCTTTAATTACTGTTCCATGTGCATGAGTAATTATGACAGCTGTCATTTAATAAAAGCTAAGCATTATGCTAAATGTTTTTAACATATGTAAACTCATTGAATCCTCATGCAATTCCAATACATGATTATTATTACTATATCCCTTCTGCAGGTAAAAAATTGAAACTAAAAAGGGTTAACTACTTGCCCAAAGTAACATAGACAAAAAATGAGCTGGAACTCAAGCTTATACCTGTCCTACTCCAAACTTAAGCCCTTAAACACTAACTTTCATTTTTCTCTTGGAATCAAAACACTTAGCACTTTAGTTTCCAAACTAAATGTATGTATGTAAGGGTCAAATATATATATATATATATATATAATGTATGTATTTGTATATTTGTGTATGTATATTATATATTATTATTGCATGTATTATTTTAAGCATATGTCATTGTTACTATGTATTATTCATATATGATACTGTTCCAGGCCAAATTTATTACTACCAAAAAGCTCACCACCCCCACTGAACCTTCAATGAACACATCATTTCTATAAGTGACAACTCTTCTTCCTTTAATTCAATTAGTCAAAAAACCTCACCAATTTTATTTTCTTCCAAATGTACCCTTAATTCATTCTTTTTCTCTTAATTCTCTCTCTCTTTTATTTTTGCCATTAACTGATTGAAATCAATTTACTGAATACCTACTATGTGCTAGGCAGAGTTCTGGAACCCAGGAAATTTCTATCTTTGAGTAGCTAGCTCATGGTGTACTGGAAAGAAAGATATTCAAGAGAATATACCACCATCCAGTGTGAAAGGAATATCAGTAGAAATCATATCCAAAACATGGGCAGCCCTGAGGAGAGTTGGGGAGGGCGGGGCTTGGCTCCCCAGAGTGGGCAACATTGAAGCTGAGTCTTGAAGGATGAGAAAGGAGCTGATAGGTGGACAAGACAGAGTAAAGACAGAAAAGGAAGGGAGGATGAAGTTTTCTGTGCGTGGGAGACCATGTGGGGCATGAAACAATTACCAGGAAATCTCATCATTTTCTTCCTGGATTACCAAAATTGCCACCAGCTGGTCTCAATTCTCTCCATCATCCGAGTTCACATAAACACTGCTGTGAAGTCCAAAAGCATAACTTGGATCATCCCCTACCCTTGTCAAGAACTTATATTATCATAAACTATCAAATTATGTCCAGAAAGAAGCCTTTTATTTAGGGTCCTTATGTATGATCTGTTTCAGATTTCCTTATCATTATTATTACTTCCCCAACTCCTCTCAAAAACTTCTCAGTCTGCTCCTTTGCTGATAAGAGGTTCAACCCTACCTTTCACCTTTGTGATTCTATTACCCAACCAAAATCTACCCATGCTTCAGACCCAAGTCCTGTGACACATGTGCTTGGCCCTCCCTTACCTGCTCCTGCTGTCAAAACTGCTAAGGAATTGGTATCACAAACTAAGAACTTTATACAGAAAAACCCTTAGCTCAGTTTAGCACATTCCCATCTGTCCATAGTTTCTCAAGTGGTGATCTATTACCTTCAACCATTCAAGACATATTTGTGGATCATCTATTACATGTAATTCTTCTCAAACATAATGTTGCCTCATTTTCTCTTTGCCTTCTTCCTCTCCATCACCAACCTCCGCACTTTTTTTCCTGTTCCTATATCCTTTCTAATACATCCCAAGATGGAGACTTCAGAAACACCCTTTACTCCTTTCTAACTCCTACATCCAATTGGTTACCCAATTATGTTCATTCTTTCTCAGAAAATGTATCTAGCTCACTCTGTTCTAGCTCCATAACCTTCATAATGTCTCTACTAAACTGCTGCAACAGCCACTAAATTGATCACCTCACCTTCATTTCCTCCACTGCTGTCAGTGGGAGCTTATCAAAACACAGTATTAAACATTTATTGAGGGACTACTTAAATACTTAACTCCAGGTACTGTGCTGGGCATGGGAAGTCTAATGAGAAACAAAGATGTCTCTGACTTTCCCCACTAGTGTAAGCATTTTAGGGTGGGCACTTTGGCTAACTTAACTTGATGTTGCTGGCACCTAGCCAATTACTTGGCACATCATCATTGATTAATTCATACTAGTTTGAAAGAATGAGTGAATGAATGGAAAGTTCTAAATGTGGGCAGTTTCTAAAGATGAATGAAATAATGTTCCTTTCTTCAAGAAGGCAAAATTAGCTGAGAAGTAAAATATAATACAGGTAGGTAGTTTAATAACTTGCATAAAATTAATTGGTGAAGAGTCAGCCTTCTCATAGTTTTCACTGCAGTAAAATAACTAGGTAGAGGATTGAGGTGTAGTCAATATTCCCTAAACTCATTCTTCAAAAATAGTCCATTAAAAAAAAAAATGTTTAAAGAAATAAGCTGAGCCCTGGCTGGTAACACAGTGGATAAGGTGCCTGCCTATGAACCCAAACGTCACTGGTTCAATTTCCAGCCAGGGCAACATAATCAGGTTGTAAGCCAGGTCCATAGCTGGAGGCAGGTGAAAGGCAACTGTACCTTGCTGTCTCTCTTCCTCTCTCCCTCTCTCCCTTCCCATCTCTCTGAAAAATAATAAATAAAATATTTTTTTTTTAAAAAGAAAGAAGTTGACATGGTGGTTTAAATTACTATGGAAAGACTATAATGTGAACCCCAACACTATCCTGGGAAAGCATGGGGAGTGGGGACGGGGAGATCTTGATATCTTGAGTAAAATTTTAAAATCAATAAAAATGGCATGTTACTAAGTTATGACAATTACCAGCTTCTATCAAGTAGCCATTCCCCTTAGTTATGTTTTCACACAGATTGCTTGGGAAATGGCAAAATCATATTTCAGGAAATTCTCTATATGCAATGTGGTATCTTGGATAGGATCCTGGGAGGGGAAAAAAAGGACATTAACAGAAAATCTGGTGAAATCTGAATGAAGAATCTAGCTTACTTAATAGTAATTTACTAATGTTAAGGTCTTCATTTTGACAAATGTCTATAGTTACATGAATTGTTAATGTAACATTAGGAAAAACTGGGTGAAGGGTACTACCTTTGCAGTGGTTTTATAGATCTGAAATCATGCCAAGTAAAAAGTGTATTAAAAGTAAATCCCAGCCCTGGCTGGTAGCACAGTGGATAAGCTGCCGGCCTGCGAACCCACAGGTCTCAGGTTCGATTCCCCAGCCAGGGCACATAACCAGGTTGCAAACCAGGTCTCCAGTCAGGTCTGTGGCTGAAGGCAGGTGAAACGCAACCATACATTGATGTCTCTCTCTCTCTCTGTCTCTCTCCCTTCCCCTCTTTCTAAAAATAATGGAATAAAATCTTTAAAAAAAAAAGTAAATCCCAATTCTAAACTCTTATTTTCACAACATACTGGATAAACAAGGGTTACTCTGTGATTCAATCATCAGTGGTCAGGCTGGGTGAATTGGGGGTAATGTAACATAAGGAAGCTGTCTTTTTAAAGTTCTCACCCTCCCCCAACCCCTACCCCTAAGACTTACTCTCTAAACCTGATCCAGTCCCTGGCCTCTCTCCCCTGCACAGCTGCTCTTGTGGTTCTGTTACTAGTGACATATTAAGCTTGTCCCTGCCCATCCTCTCTCTGACCTTGGTTCAGCTGACTTTGTCTTCAAATAAATACCTCCCCCCCTAGGTAGCATGCTACACTGTCCATCTCTCTGTTATATTACATCATCTTGTTTTAATGTCTTCCCAGCATTTAGCTCAACATACAATTATCCTGTTCACTCACTTGTTAACCTGATTAATATCTGTTTCTCCCTGTCTAGGCAGTGAACTCCCTAGAAACAAGGGCCTTGCTTGTCTTGTTCACTGCTGATTCCCAGCACCCAGAACAGTACCTGGCATGGAATAGATGTTCTTTTACAGTAATAAATGAGGACACTGTTTGAGAGAAAGGTTTCTGTTATGTACTTCTGTACCCTTCCCAGCTACTAGAACCACTGAAACGATAATGACTCAGGGAATTGTGATGATACTCCCTAAAATGATGTCTCATTGTCACATCTATCAGTTCACTGAAGAAGGCATTTCTTAAGCACCTGCCATCTGCTTAGTACAATGCAGGGAACCAAAGTCTGGTCCCAGAAAGTCAAGCCACAAAAAAGAGGAAGCAACATTCCACTTACTTACACTAATGTGGCACTTTTTAAGTTCATTAACATTATGGAGTAGTCAACCTCATAGGAAATAGCACTTGAAAGTTCCTAGAAAATCACTTTAAAAGTCCTAAGGCAGTGATGGGATGGAGTCAGTTATTTTTTCCTCAGAGTATAAAGAGTTTGTGAAATAGACTAATGTCTTTTCCCAATGAAGTAAGAATTTATTTTGAATAAAAAGAAACTACACACAAACCTGCTTTTTATTTTATAAACATTTGTCTAAGGTGTAAGGATCTCAAATGAAATTGAAATAATGGTATGGGTAAGGCATAGTCCATATTAAATTTAAGTGTTTCTCATAGGCAGATAAAAGGCAGCATGTCCGTCCCCTGCTCTGACTGCTGATGGTTCAATACCTGGGCACAGTGGGTATCTACTGTGGGGACTCCATCCCCAACTCCATCCATTCTCAAGGTAGGATGTTTCCCAATCATGTGCTTCCCTTATCACTGCATAGTTTACCAAAATTGTTTATATTTCTATCTTCTCCATGTAATCCCTGTAAACCCCATGAAGGTGAGCTATGATGATCTTATACACCATTCTATTCCCAGCACTTAGCACACACCTATCACATATTCCTAGAATAAGCACATTCAGAGAATTAATTGCTAAATAAGTGAATAATTGGCAAATAGATGTGTTCTGGGGCAGGATACATCTGGGATGGGGAGCCCATGCAAAAATTTATAAAGACAAACATATACTGAATAGATACTAAGATGAGCTCTATCAGTGAGGTACAATGGGATTTTCATAGGCACACGATTAATTACTACTTCCCCAAACCTCACAGATATTTTCTGAACTACAACTTAATCTTACTCATTTTTTCACCAGACTTGACCTTAGAAATTCATTCTATTAAAGTAACTCCCACCCCAAATTTTGACAAGTTGATCCAAGGTTATTATCTCTCATTCCTAAAAATCCAGGAAAAAAAATGGCATCAGTAGCCTTATATGTGAGGTCTTTCCAGAAGTTATCCAGCCATGTAATATGAAAAATAGAAATATTTGAGCTCACAGCAAGATGGCGGAGGAGCAAGTGGAGCTGCACCAACCTCCTTGCAAGTTGCATCTGGAGTTACTTTTTTGGAGAGAAAGACAGCTGGAATTGCCAACAGAACAACATCTGGAAAGAAGTCCTATCACCACAGACAAAACAGAAAAGGCCACTGCATCACAACATGACTGGTGGGAATCACGGAGGCTTGAGAGGACTGGCTGGGCCCCCACCAGAGGCAGCAGCCAAAGGGATGGAGCCAGGGGCTCCACCTGAGAAGGGGGGATTCTGGTCCCCCAATTGGGTGTCCCAGCTACAGCAACTGAGCAGAGAGCAGAGCAGCATCCAGCTGGGAAGGGTGGAAAGCCATGATATTTACCAGCCTAAGAGAGCACTGGAGATTGAGAACTACTGGGGTGACCACAACAAAAATACATTGGCTTCCACCTACCCTGGGCTTCAGCAGAGGGAGGGCAGAGAGGACTGGAGACACGTGGGGAGGGTTTGCAGTAGTCGCTTGGAGGAGAGAAGTGGGGAGGTGGCTGTGAGAATCCCGGTGCTGACTCATTGCCCACACCTCCGGAGGACTGCGCTGTGCCAAGTGCTGCCCACCGGAAGCAATCTGCCCCATCCAATGGTGCTGAAGCCTGGCACCTGATCACAATTCTCTGATTTACATCTAAATAAACCTCTCTTGCCCTGCCCTGTCAGAGCATAGATAAAATAGTTGGCATCTGAAAAGGTATTTCTCACCCAGCAGCCCCTGGGCCTGGCAGCTGATCACAAACTCTGACTTGCAGCTGGGTCAGAAAGTCAGCCCCGCACAGTGGCATGCAATCTAGGCTGATCCTAGATTAATTGCTTTGCAACTGAGTCAGTCCTTCTTGCTCAGCAGAGCCTGGGCCTGGTGGCTGATTACAAATTCTCTGACCTATAGCTGGGTCAGACAGTCAGCCCCACACAGTAGCAATTGAGCTAGGTGGCTGATCATGGATTCATTGGTTCACAACTGAGTTGGTTTGCCCCACCTACTGGCCTCTGGGCCAGGCAGCTGTTCACAGATTCACTGGATTACAAATTGTACCTTACTGTCTAGCTCAGCAGCTCCTGAGCCTAGTGGATGATCACAGATTCCTTGATTTACATCTGAATCTGTCCCACCAGGCTGCACCTGAGCTGGTGGCTGATCCATTGGATTACAATTGAACCTCTCTATATAGCCCAGTAGGGCCTATATTTGGTACTGATTTATTGATTTACACCTGAATTTGTCTGTCACTGTAAGCAGCATCAGAGCCTGGTGATGGATCACAGACCAATAGGATTACAACTAAATCAATCCTTTCAGCCTAGCGGTTCCTTAGCCTGGCAGCTGATCACAGTCTGATTGGATTACAACACAACCAAAAAATGGGGAGAAAAAAACAGTCCATCACCAAAAGGAAAGGAGAAATCCCTAGGAAGATCAGCAAATGAAACAGAGGCAA
Source organism: Noctilio leporinus (assembly GCA_004026585.1). Lineage (NCBI taxonomy): Eukaryota > Metazoa > Chordata > Mammalia > Chiroptera > Noctilionidae > Noctilio > Noctilio leporinus. The sequence goes on along the minus strand of PVIW01015255.1, from coordinate 11,812 downwards.
ACAAACTATCAGATATGGAATTCAAAATAATGATGATAGAGAAGCTCAATGAGCTTGGCCAGATCAAAGAAAACTACAAACAACTCCAGGGAATCTACAAGGAACTTATTGAGAACTATACCAGCATTAAAAAGGACATAAAAACTATCAGTAAAACCCAGGAGGAAATGAAAAATACAATTTCTGAGTTGAAGAATACAATAGACGGAATCAACAGTAATCTAGAGGAAGCAGAGGATCTAATCAGCAAGCTGGAGGACAATGTAGAAAAATATTCCAAGACAGTGCAACAGAATGAAAAAAGGATGAACAAGAATGAAGAGGCTTTAAGAGAAACACAATAATATCTATATCATAGGAGAAGACAAAGGAATGGAAAACCTGTTCAAAAATGTAATGAGAGAAAACTTCCCCAAAATGATGAGTGAAACCGTTACCCAAGTTCAGGGAGCACATAAGGTCTCAATGAGGATGAATCCAAACAGACTCACTCCAAGATACATCGTAATTAAAATGGCAAATTTCAAAGAGAGAATCCTAAAAGCCTCAAGAGAGAAACAGCAAATAACATATAAGGGGGCTCCAATAAGGTTATCAAATGATTATTCAATAGAAACAATACAAGCCAGAAGGGAACGGCAAAAAATATTCAAAGTAATGGGAAACAAAGGCCTACAACCAAGAATACGCTATCCAGCAAGGCTTATTCAAAATGGAAGGAGAAATAAGGAGTTTCCCAGACAAAAGAAGACTAAAAGAATATGTCTTTACCAAACCAGCATTGCAAGAAATGCTCAAGGGTCTGCTTTTAAAAAATGAAGAAACAGAGAGAGACAGAGAAGAACACAGGTACAAAGGGGGGAAATGGCAATAAATAAGTATCAATCAATAATAACCTTAAATTTAAACAGATTAAATGCATGAATCAAAAGACATAGGATAGCTGAATGGATAAGAAAACATGACCAACATCTATGCTGTCTTCAAGAGACCCACCTCAGAACAAAAGATCAACACAGATTGAAAGTGAAAGGATGGAAAAATATATATCAAGCAAATAGACATGAAAAAAAGGCTGGAATAGCAATACTTATTTCAGACAAAATAGATTTTATGATGAAGGCCATAAAAAGAGACAAAGAAGGACATTTCAGGCTCGTGGTGCCACCTCCAGCTCCTCCCACCACTACCCTGAGTCATTGACTGCGCAGCCCCAACCATTTGCCTCCCTGTGCTAGCCATCTGTATTTGGAGTTCTTACAACATGGCAGACATTGACAACAAAGAACAGTCTGAACTTGATCAAGATTTGGATGATGTTGAAGAAGTAGAAAAAGAAACTGGTGAAGAAACAAAAATCAAAGTGTGTCAGCTGACTGTTCAGATGATGCAAAATTCTCAGATTCTTGCAGCCCTCCAAGAAAGACTTGATGGTCTGGTAGAAACACCAACAGGATACATTGAAAGCTTGCCTAAGGTAGTTAAAAGACAAGTGAGTGCTCTCATAAACCTTCAAGTTAAATGTGCCCAGATAGAAGCCAAGTTCTATGAGGAAGTTCATGATCTTGAAAGAAAGTATGCTGTTCTCTATCAGCCTTTATTCGATAAGCAATCTGAGATCATTAACGCAACTTATGAACCAATGGAAGAAGAATGTGAGTGGAAACCAGATAAGGACAATGAAATTACAGAGGAGCTGAAAGAAAAGGCCAAGATTGAAGATGAAAAAAAGGATGAAGAAAAACAAGACCCCAAGGGAATTCCTGAATTTTGGTTGACTGTTTTTAAGAATGTTGACTTGCTCAGTGATATGGTTCAGGTACATGATGAGCCTATCCTGAAGCACTTGAAAGATATTAAAGTGAAGTTCTCTGATGCTGGCCAGCCTATGAGCTTTGTTTTAGAACTTCACTTTGAACCCAATGAATATTTCACAAATGAAGTGTTGACAAAGACATACAGGATGAGGTCACAACCAGGTGATTCTGATCCCTTTTCTTTTGATGGACCAGAAATTATGGGTTGTATAGGGTGCCAGAAAGATTGGAAGAAAGGGAAGAATGTCACTTTGAAAATCATTAAAAAGAAGCAGAAATGTAAGGGATGTGGGACAGTTCGTACTGTGACCAAAACAGTTTCCAACAATTCTTTCTTTAATTTTTTTGCCCCTCCTGAAGTCCCTGAGAGTGACAATCTGGATGATGATGCTGAAGCTATCCTTGCTGCAGACTTTGAAACTGGTCACATTTATGTGTAAAATCCCAAGATCAGTGTTGTACTTTACTGGAGAAGCTATTGAAGATGATGATGATGATTATGATGAAGAAGGTGAAGAAGCAGATGAAGAAGGGAAAGAAGAAGATGTGGAAAATATCCAGACTATGACTCAAAGAAGGATCAAAACCCAGCCGAGTGCAAACAGCAGTGAAGCAGGATGTACGTGGCCTTGAGGAGAACCTGCACTGTAATGGCCTAAACATTTCCTTATAGGCTTATGTTTTTGTATTTTCTTGGTAGGCTCAGTAATTTTTTAAAGGAAAGGAATTGATATTTTAAAGATAGTTTTATTCTACTTAGCATTTTAACTTTAGTTTTTCTGCCAGATAGGTTGCATGCAGATATTCCAGAAATTCTGTCACACATTCTCGTTCATTACTATGTAGTTTGGTTCTTCTGGGGTAATTTTGTTATGTGATTATTAGGTTACAGCTATGAAAATAAACAATGGTTAAATGAAAAAAAAAAAAAAAGAAGGACATTTCACAATACTTAAGGAAACAATCCATCAAGAAGATATAACACAGGTAAACATATATGCACCCAACATAGGATACATAAGGAAAATCTTGGAGGACTTCAAGAAGGATATAGACAGCAACACACTAATAGTAGGGGATTTTAGTACCCCACTATCAACAATGGACAGATCTTCCAAATAAAAAAACAACAAGGATGTTGTGGCATGGAACAACACTCTAGAGGAAATGGACCTAACTGATATATATAGAACCTTTCACACCAAAGAAGCAAAATACACATTCTTTTCAAACGCACATAAGTGCATAGACCACATGGTAGTTCCCAAGACAAGCCTCCACAAATACAAGAAAATTGAAATCATAGCAAGCATCTTCTCAGATCACAATGGCTTGAAACTAGAACTCAATCCCAAGGTAAAAAAACAAAAACACTCTAACTCATGGAGACTGAATAACACCCTATTAAGCAATGAATGGGTTAACAATGAGATCAAAGATGAAATCAAAAAGTTTCTGGAAACAAATGACAATGATTATACAACAGCCCAAAACCTAAGGGACACAGAAGGCAGGGAAATTCAGAGTAATACAGGCCTATCTAAAAAGGATAGAAGAAGCTTATACAAACAACCTAACCATAAAGCTGCAAGAACTAGAGGAACAACAACAAACAAAACCCAGAGCAGGTAAAAGGAAGGAAATCATCAAGATTAGAGCAGAATTAAATAACTGAGAGATTCAAACTACAGTTCAAAGAATCAATAAGTCCAAGAGCTGGTTCTTTGAAAAAATAAACAAAATTGACAAGCCTTAAACCAGACTCATCAAGAAAAAGAGAGAAAAGACCCAAATAAACAGAATCAGATCTGAGAGAGGAGAAATCACAACTATACGTCAGAAATGCAAAGGACTGTTAAGAAATTACTACAAACAACTATATGACAAGAAATATGACAACATGGGTGAAATGGACACATTTCTAGAAATGTATAATTTACCAAAACTGAATCCACAAGAGGCAGAAAGCCTGAATAGACCAATAACAACTAGTGGAATTGAAGAAGTAATCAAAAATCTCCCAAAGCACAAGAGCCCTGCACCAGATGACTACACAGGTGAATTCTACCAAACATTTAAAGAAGAACTAACTCCTATCCTTCTCAACCTATACCAAAAAATACAGGAGGAGGGAAGACTCCTAAACTCTTTCTATGAGGCCAATATTATTCTAATCCCAAAACCAGGTCAAGACACAACTAAGAAAGAAAACTATAGGCCAATATCTCTGATGAACATAGATGCTAATACTCTCAACAAAATATTGGCCAACCCAATTCAGCAATACATTAAAAAGATCATAAACCATGATCAAATGGGTTTTACAGGGATGCAAGGATGGTCCAACATTTGAAAATCAATAACTGTAATACACCATATCAACAAAATGAAAGACAAAAACCATATGATCATATCAATAGATGCTTTAGAAGCATTTGACAAAGTACAGCAACCATTTATGTTAAAAACATTCAGCAAAATGGAAATAGAGGGAGCATACCTCAACACAATAAAGGCCATATACTAGAAATCTGAAGACAACATCATATTCAACAGGCAAAAACTAAAAGCTTTCCCCCTAAGATCAGAAATGAGACAAAGCTGTCCACTTTCTCCACTTCTGCTCAGCATCATTTTGGAAGTTTTAGCCTAACAGAGAAGAAAATGAATCAAAGATATCCAAATTGGAAAGGAGGAAGTCAAACTATCATTACACAGGTGACATGATGGTATATATACAGAACCTGACTCCACCAAAACTTCCTCGACCTAATAAGCCAATTTAGCAAAATAGCTGGATAGAGACCTGGTTTGCAACCTTGTTATGTGCCCTGGCTGGGGAATCAAACCTGCAACCTTTGGGTTCACAGGCTGGCGCCTTATCCACTGTGCTACCAGCCAGGGCTCAAAAGCATTTTTGTATACCAAAAATGAAACATTAGAGATAGAAGCTAGAAAACAAATCCCATTTACCATAGCAACAAGAAAAATAAAGTATTTAGGAATAAACTTAACCAAGAAGGTAAGAGACCTGTATTCAGGAAATTACAGAACACTGAAGAAACAAGTTAAGGAACATACAAATAAATGGAAGCATATACCATGTTCATCGATGGGAAGAATTAACATCATTCAAATGTCCATACTACCCAAAGCACTCTATAGATTCAATGCAATCCTAATTAAAATACCAATGACAGACTTCACAGAAATAGAAAAAATACTTTAAAAATTTATATGGAGCCCAAAGCACCCACAAATAGCCACAGCAATCTTGAGAAAGAAGAACAAGGTAGGCGGAATCACAATACTGGACATCAAACAATACTGCATGGCTACTGTAATCAAAACAGTCTGGAACTGGTATAAGAATAGACATGTAGATCAATGGAACAGAATAGAGAGCCCAGAAATAAACCCAGGACTCTATGGTCAATTAATATTGGACAAAGGGGGAAGGAACATAAAATGGAGTAAAAACAGTCTCTTCAACAAGTGGTGTTGGGAGAACTAGACAGCACCATGCAAAAAAATAAAGATAGACCACCAACTTACACCATACACCAGAATAAACTCAAGATGGATAAGGGACTTAAACATAAGTAGTGCCACCATAAAGGTCCTGGAGGAAAGTATAGGCAGTAAAATTTTAGATATCCTACACAGAAATGTTTACTGATACTTCTCCAAGGGCAAAGGAAATCAAAGAACAAATAAACAAATGGGACTATATCAAACTGAAAAGTTTCTATTCATCTAAAGAAAACACTAGCAAAATCAAAAGGGAACCAACTATATGGGAAAACGTATTTGCCAATGATACCTCAGACAAGAGTTTGATATTCAAAATATCTGAAGAACTTATGAGACTCAACACCAGGGAGACAAACAGCCCAATTAAAAAATGGGCAAAGGACCTGAACAGACAACTGTCTGAGGAAGACATACAAAGGGCCCAAAGGCATATGAAAGAATGCTCAACATCACTCTCTATCAGAGATGCAAATTAAAACCACAATAAGATACCACCTCACACCTGTCAGAATGGCCATCATCAACAAATCAACAAACAACAGGTATTGGAGAGGATGTGGGGAAAAGAGAACCCTGTTGCACTGCTGGTGGGAATGTAGGCTGGTGTAGCCACTATGGAAAAAAGTATGGAGTTTTCTTAAAATACTAAAAATGGAACTGTCTTTTGATCCAGCAATTCCACTACTAGGACTATACCCAAAGAACCCTGAAACACCAATTCAGGAAAACCTATATACCCCTATGTTCATAGCAGCGCTATTTACAATAGCCAAGTGCTGGAAATAGCCTAAGTGCCCATCAGTGGATGAATGGATCAAAAATCTTTGGTACATTTACACAATGGAATACTGCACAGCAGAAAGAAAGAAGGAACTCCTACCCTTTGTAACAACATGGATGGAACTGGAAAGTATTATGCTTAGTGAAATAAGCCAGTCAGTGAAACACAAATACCATATGATCTCACCCATTACAGGACAATAATGAAGAAAACAAACAAGCAAGCAAAATAGAACCAGGGACATGAATACAATGAATAGACCTTCAGTGGGCAAGGGGGAGTGTGGAGGCAGTGAAGGAGGCAAAGAAGGGAGTTTAGTCAAGGAACTAGTATGGAAGAACCATGAACACAGACAACAAGTGGCATTGACTTTGGGGAGAAGTGTGTGAGTAGGTAAGGAGACAGAAGGGAGTAAAAATGGGATGGATATAGTACAACAACAATAAAAATAAATTAAAAAAAAAGAAATATTCATTGAAGAGGATACCAGACACAGAAAATATTGTACATAGGACAATGACATCTCAGCCTCCTTCAAAGTAGGCACCTTAGGACCTCACACAGTTCTCCCAATCACTATCAGCTGCCCCATCATATTTTCTTGGACCTCACTGACAGTCTGATATCTCTTCCCTTCCAAAGGTGATTTTAGTTTTGGGAAAAGCCAGAAGTCACAAGGCACCCAGTTTGGGCTGTAGTGGAGCTGAGTCACAAGGGTGATTTGCTGTTTCACAAAATACAACGATGTACAAGACATGATTTATGAATGGGCACATTGTCATGATGAAGCTGCCAATCACCAGTTGCCATTGCTGTAGCCTTCTGAATTATCTGAATAGTTTCTGTGGAGGAACATTCAAGTTAATGAAATATTTTATGCAGATTCATTGCTCTACACACTCAGATATTTTGAATGTGACAGCCACACAGTATACATACTCAATGGTATCTACCACCCCCACTGACTAGCACAGTGAAGTCATCATTATTTACACATGTGCATTGCAGTCCACTCTTCTTGGCTGTCAGGTTACATCAGTGTTGCACAAACCATTCTTGTGATGCTAACAATGGCTGGACTTTTTCTGAACAGACCTCATACGACTCTTGAAAGGCTATCAAAATAAATCATTTCCATGCACCTGAAGGGACCAGTATATAAACATCTTGACCATACTCAAACAGTGGGTTCTATGGTCTTATGGTCTTATGAAAATGACTCTGCCAAACCTCACTATTAGCTGGAAAAAGTCACACTCCAAAGAAAGGGACTACCTTCCATTACTACTACCAAAGCATTCTCAGATCCACAAATTTAAGTTACAACAGAAAGGAAATAACAATTTTGAGTACTTTCTCTATGGAAAACATGCTAGTTGTTTCACCTAAGAGTAGTGGATGTGAATTTCAAAGGCACATTCCCAATACTCATGTGGAATCAAACGAATGTACATACAGATAGCTATAAAAGTAGGCATATATTGTGTGTTCTTTGCTCTTTTATATGATAGGCACTCAGGTGTGACCACAAGAGGAGTCAGGCACAGGAGACTCTCAAGATATCAAAGATTTTTACACAGCACTCACAGGATGTAGAAACAGGAGTCACACCACACCATGGGAAAGCACCAATATCTGTTAGGAGGCAGAAGGAACAGGATCAAGAGAGAACCAAGACCACTGCCTTTATTGGAGTTCTACTAGGAAAGTCAAGGTAGGGCAAGGTAAACAACTTAAGTTAGATTAGCTAGTTGCTTAGTACCTGGCCCTGGAATGGTTAAGGCAGAAAAATATTGCCTCCTGCTGTGCACAAAGCAGATAGAGAAGCATGGCCCTGGATTGGCATTGGCTCAAAACCTCAGGAGTTTTTCGGGTGAAATCTGAAACTGGCCCATACCCACAGAGCAAGGAGAAATCAAAGAAAGAGGCAGACCACTCCAGGTTGGTAGATGCCAGGTTAACCAAGTAAGGGAACTAACTTACGAGGCTCATCTTAGCTGGAAAGTGAGTAGATCTTTCCAGCTACCCACCCCCCATAATCTTAAAAGTTGATACAATTCAGTCATTTACACCATCCAGATGGTCTCAACACATTGCTCTCTCCAGGCTTCATCCTTGAAAATGCCTCCTCCCACTGTAAAATGTGTGGCTGATACTCATTCTAAGGTGGAGGGAATGAGGAGCTTCCAATTCCCTGGGTTCAGCTCCAGGATCAACAGGTGGGTCAAGCCCTCTGAAGACCTCCTCTAACAATTGGTTAATTTGCGTATCAAAGGTGTGTTCCTGGCTGGGCTGAGTCTTCCTATCTCTAAGAATTGGCTATGCCTTGGAGGAAAATCTCTCCCAAGAGGAAACCTTTTTTTAATAACAAAATATACAAAAAAATTAAAATATAAACAATGTAACATTCACACATGTATAAACTAGTATCTATTTAAACTGTGATATATGTGTGTATGCATGTGCAGCTGTGTATGTGTGCAAGCCAGTTTAAATTTGTGACTCATCTTTTTGCCTGCTTACTCATCAGCAATCTAGGCATATCATGATTTGTCTTGCTTTTCCAGCCCAATTTAATGTGACTTCCCAGTCAATTAATTCATCTACCGTTTAAACTGTCCCCAAGTTCTTCCTCTCCCTTCTTCCCTATGATCATGTCTACTCCCCATCAGCTCTTGTCCTGCCTCTCCAAGCAAATAAATTAATGCAGGTTTCATTGAACCTGCTCATTATTATTGTTCAGCCCAAATTGGTTACTGCCAAGGGGAAATGGGGTAACACTTTAAAGAATAATATCAACTTCTATAAGAACTGCCTCAATTTGTTTACAGTTGTAACTTTTTTAAAATTAAACATTCTATACACTCCTCTCCCAACACACATTTTTTAAAAAGTAAATAAGGAAATTAAAATAAGAAGCTACTAACTAGTCAAACTATAATTTCTGTTCTGGACTCTTAGAGGGTCCATGGGTGTGAGCTTTGGGAATTTACAAACCTGTTTTTCAAACTGCAGCTAACCCATTACATTGCAGTGACATAAGTGTAAAGGCATAGTGATGTGAATTTTTAATGGCTTAGAATAAAATAACTTATGATAGAACGAATGAAATGGAAGGAAACATAGAAGCGAAACACAAGAATAAGGGTGTTGCTTTGAGAAATGTTATATTTACATGACCGTGTGTACCAAGCAACATGAAAAGTGTATTTCTAAAGAGAGTGGACAAACAAGTTTGGAAAATTATATATACAGTATATATCGGATTTTAGTCAATTTCCCTAATTGCCCAGGGTCCAAAGAGAGCAAAGATATAAAACTCGAAAGTCCCTAACAGACTCCTCTGGGTTTTGTTACTTGGGTCTCTTCTGGGGCTACTCAAATTCTACCAGACTCCAATCGCTTAGATGACCTGTCAGCTCGGGCCCAATGTGAACCCGCAGCAAGCGCCGGCCTCCACGTCCCCAGGGGGCGCTGCATAGAATCCGGTCGCCAAGGGTCAAAAACAGCGCACTCCCCCGGAAGTATTTCTACCCGGGACACATTTTTCGGCCCACAAACCATGAGCGTTTCCTGTGACGTATTACCTGTTGGCCGAGCTGCTCCTGCGCTGCCGGGAAGGAAGTAACGTCACTCAAGAGACCAGAAACCTGACTGTGGCGCTGGTGTGAATTAGTTCTGTCAACATGTCTCATCTACCGATGAAACTCCTGCGCAAGAAAATCGAGAAGCGGAACCTCAAATTGCGCCAGCGAAACCTAAAGCTACAAGGTAAGATATCGCTAAGCTTCGCGGCGTCCAGGTTGCTGTGGGAGGCCACGTATGAGCCGTCGCGCTCTTCAAGTGTCACTGCGACTCTGGTATGGCGCGGGCAGCGCCGCTTAGAGCACGTGTGTTTGTTGAGAGTGGAAGGGCAGCCTGTGGCAGCCTCGAGTCGTGTCCTGAGCTGGTGCCAGTTCGGTCGTATCCTCACATCAGCCCTGACGTTCGACCAGCCTTTTCCACCTGTATTGCCCGTTCTCAATTCTTCACTACCTTGAAGTCCCATTTCGTCACCACCTCTCCCCCATTTCCGATCAGACACGTGGAACTTTATCGCCATGTAGCTTGCATTTACATTACCTATAATATTTAATGCCTATGTTTTTTCAGAAGAAGCTTATTGTCACTCTTTTCAAAAAGGTTTCCTGAACCATTGCCTTCCCCTGTCCAAGTCCATTCTCTCTCTACTTCTTCTGCACTTTCGCATTTACAGTTGTAAAAGTGTCTTATGTATGTATCCAATATAAAGCCTTTCTCCAGACTTATTTTCCCATCACTCCCAACTTAAATGTATAAATTCCTTAAGGGCTTTTACATAATATGAATCTTTCGCAAACACGTATAATAGGATTTTACCTGAATGTCACCTTGCTTACCTAACTTCCTGACTTCCAGCGTTCTCCTGCATAAATAGGATGTAAACCCGAGAGGGCAGTTTTTGAGGCCTGATGTTTACCCCAATTGGTTTTCAACAAAGGTTAGTTTTTTGGAAGAAGTCCTGGAGGAGAGGGAAGGTTTGCGGCTTTTAGAAATAGTTTTTAAAATCCTTTATATTTCACATTACTAACTACTTTTTGATAGTTAAAGAAATCTTTTAAAATAAAAGATGGTGTTATCTTTTTTTTGTATATAAAGGTGGAAACTTTTGTAAACACATTCTTGGGTAGGTTATATAAGTATTGGGACAGAAGAGTGGTTTCATCCACAATTTTCACTAACATCTAGAAAAGTTGAGGGTGAATGTTTTGAAGTTGTATTTATATGAAAGCAGTAGTTGTGTGAATAAGATGTAAGTTATTTCTAATATGTCTGTTAGTCATATATTTCCCAAATGCATAATATTAAAATGTACCTTTTAGAATTACCATTGCCTCCTCCTGGCTTAATTTTTCACTATTTAACCTCAGAAAGTTTTCCTGTCATGGATTTTTAACTCCTTAAGGACAGAAATGGTGGTTTTCTGAAGTAAGAAATGCAGCTTTCCGTTTTCCAGCCTTAAAAGAAATGTATTTGTCCTTGTCCTTGTAGTACAACATCATAGAATTGCAGTGGTTTTAATGATGAACAGCAGGCCCTCAAATTACTTCTTTTTGTAGTTGTGTAGTTGGTTGTACCGTTACTAAGATGCCATAAAAACCTCTCACCTATATCAATTAATGGTAAAATTGGTTTCATTGTGTGCAGTTTTGATGCAGTTCCAAAAACTTATCAATAACATTAAGTGAGGACTTAGTGTTTATAAAAGGGAAATAAAAGCTAAATCAGTTCTGGAAGCCATGGAATTTCTCATTTGGGATTACCATGTTTCTAAGTAAACTTCTTTGTTACAATGTATCTTGTATCTGTTTTTAAACAGGGGCCTGGAATGTGAGCATATCAGAAACTCAAAATGGAGATGTGTCTGAAGAAACAGTAGGAAGTGGAAAAGTTAAAAAATCATTAAAACAAAGTACGAAGATAGGCTTCTCAGAAGCCCAAAATGGAAATACATCTGAAGAAACAGTGGGAAGTGGAAAAGTTAAAAAATCCCTAAAGCAATTGATGAATAAAGGCTTGTCAGAAGCCCAGAATGGAGATATATCTAAAGAAAAAGTGGAAAATGTAAAAGTTAAAAAATCTCCCAAGAACTCTACCATAG
>PVIW01015254.1:0-20424 GCA_004026585.1 Noctilio leporinus | reverse complement strand
AAAAAAAAAAAAAAAAAAAAAAAAAAAAAAAAAAAAAAAAGGAAGGGTGGCGGAGAAAGTCACAAGACAAAGATAAATCAATATTAATAAAGTAAGGTTTTTAGGTGTCTGTTCCCCCTTTATGATTTCTGATTGGTCCAGGTGGAGCCATAACCTGTGGGCTTTCCCAGAAAGAAAAGGAAGAGAAAAAATTAAAGAAAAAAAAAAAAAAAAGAGGAAGGAAGAGAAGAATAAAGAAAGGGTTTAGGTGGCTCGGGAAGGGAGGAATACTTAGATTGAGGACTGGGAATGCATTGTAGCCATGGAGTGAGTAGACTTTAATTTGAGAGTAGGGGGAAGGTCTTGGGTATTTAGGTGGATTGAGGTATGGGGGGGAGGATTAAGAATATGTGAGAAGTAACTTTTGCAAAGGATATGTTGGGGATTAATAGTTCATATTGCTCTCGGTGTAACTCAGGTGCTTGAGATTAGCAGCAATCCCTTTCCTGAGGCTTCCTCTTTTTCTTGGTCAGGACTTTACAGTCTATAGTCTATATTCTAGCCAGTCTTGGTGCATGGCAGGGCCTCTGATTGTCACAGTCAGGGCTGATTCTGAGTGTCCGCCCCCAGGTAGGCTGGGCCTTCTGCAGCCTGGCTGGGTTTTAGGGCTGCCTGTATTCTGGAGCCCGCTGGGTGCCCCCTCCCACTCCTGGCGGAGGTTCCTGCCCTGGACAGGCACCCAGCACCCCTGCAGGGCAGCCTGCAACTTTGCCAGACCCTGTGCCAACTGACCCTGCTCCCGCAGTTCTGGGAGGAGGCCGCCCCTGTCCATCAACACTGTCTGGGATCTGCCTACACTATCCCACCCTTCTGGGGCAGGCATCACACCTCCAAGCCAACCAGCTCTCCTCGGAGTCCTTTACATGGCCTCTGTGATGAGCCCCTCCCAGGTGTGGGCGGTGAGGCCTTTGTCTCTGGCAATGGCAGGTCAGTTGCCCCTGCTACCAGTTCCCAGCTGGCCGGCTTGCCGTTTGGAGTTTCCGCAGATCCTGGGAGCCTGTGTGGTTGCGCAGGGCTGGGCCTCCCCCTTGCAGGGGCTTCTAGCTGCTGTTTCCTCGGTGGCCCAGCAGCACCTTTTTTGGCCCTCTCGCCGCCCCAGCAGGTGCACTCCTCCGCTCCCCTGCTCAGGCTTCCCAAAGGACTCTTCTCCTCCTCCTCTAGCCCCGGGGAAGCCTCCTCTCCCTGTTGCTGGAGTGAGTCTCTCACACAGTCCCTCCTCTGCAAGAGTTCAATTCCATGTTCCCTACCATGTTTGCCCTCACCGCCCACACTTCACTATTGAGACTGCCAGTCGCCAGGGAGCCTGGAGCTGGCCTCAGTCAAATGCACCCCTCTGGGTAAAGCTGCCACTGCCCAGAGCCCACCTCGGCCTGCCGGCCGGTTGGTCAAGAATGCCTCACCTTCTGTCCTGCTGGCCTCCTCTGCCTCTGGGCTGTGCTCCCCTGTGTCCAGATGCTGCCTGCTCCAATTCCTAGGGTCCTGAAGATGTCTCACACCCCCTATCTTGTCCTCTAGCTGCTTTGGTACTTGAGAACACCATCAGCATTGCTCTCTACTCTGTCGCCATCTTAAAAGTCCTATATATATATAAATTTTAATTTAGGCTCAAACCTAACACTATATGCCTCCCTCCCCTTACTCTATTCCACTGCACTTTCCTCCCTCTCTTTTTCACCTACAAGGTAAATCTTACCTTTTTTTTCTATGCATCATCTCTATTACCTACTCTAATTCTTCTTCTCCTCTCTGCCCTTACAAAGTCATTTTTCTCTCAGTCACCTCAAATTATTTTTAATTTCTTATAATTGTCTTAATCTCTTTACACCTATATTAATAGTGGCTTATTTGCCGATGTTGGGGGATTGTGGGTGGGATTGTTTTTGTGGGCGTGCTTCTATATTTTGGGCTGTTTGTTTTTTTGTTCTGACAGAACTGGTACAACAGAATAAAAAACATGATGGGCAGTGTGACCTTCAGTCAGCCAGCCAGAGAGAAACACTCTTGAAAAAACAAACCAAAAACTATCTAAATACGATCACAACCAGAAAACCATGTTAACAGCATAAATTGCCGCCCCAAAGCATCAAGCTCAATCGCTCAAAGGAGCTATACCAGTGAGTCCCACAGTCCCCCTAACACAGAAGGTCACACTGCAATGACAGGGAGCAAAAGCAGACCAAGCTAATCCATGGAAAGAAACAAGAAGAGTCACCCAAAATGGGAAGATAAAGAAACAACCACCAATTGAAAGCAAAGGAGGAATCCCCAGAAAGACTGTCGAATGAAATTGAGGCAAGGAAACTATTAGATTTTGAGTTCAAAATACTGGTTATAAAAGAAGCTCAATGAACTCAGTGAGAAGTAACAAGACTCCAAGGAAATTATAAGAACTCCAGGGAAGCTACAAGGAACCTACTGAGAACTATACAAGTATGAAAAAGGACATAGAAATAATCAATACTCAGTGGATAGGTGTCAGCCTGCAAACCCAAGGGTCACTGGTTTTGATTCCCCAGCCAGGGCACATAACCAGGTTATAAGCCAGGTCTCCAGGCAGGTCCATAGCTGGAGGCAGGTGAAAGGCAACCATAATACATTGATGTTTCTCTCCCTCTCTGCCTCTTTCCCTTCCCCTCTCTCTGGAAATAATTTTTTAAAAATCAATAAAAGCCAACAGGAAATGAGGAAGGAATTAAAAGCAGACTAGATCAAGCAGAGAATCAAATCAGCGGACTGGAGGACAAAGTAGAAGAAAATACCCAGGCAGAAAGACAAAATGAAAAAGGCTAAAAACAAATGAAAAGTGGGTTAAGAGAGATACAGGACAACATGAACATAATAATATCTATATCATAGGGATACCAGAAGGAGAAGAAGAGGACCAAGGAATAGAAAACCTGTTTAGAAAAATAACAGAAAACTTTCCCAACTTAAGGAGAAAAAATATCACAGAAATCCAGGAGATGAAGAGGGTCCCAATAAAGATGAACACCCGGACGCATCATAATTAAAATGGCAGAATTCAAAGGCAAAGAGAGACTCTTAAAGGCAGCAAGACAAATACAAATAATAATATACAAGGGAGATCCAATAAGGCTACCAACTGATTTCTCAACAGAAATAACATGCCAGAAGGGAATGGCAAAAACTATTCCAAACAATGAAAAGCAAAGACCTGCAACCAAGACTATTGTACCCAGTGAGGCTCTCATTTAAATTGGAAGGTGAAATAAGGAGTTTTCCAGACAAAAGAAGGCTGGAAAAACACATTTCCTCCAAACCAGCATTGCAAGACATACTGAAGAGACTGATTTAAGAAAATGAAGAAAAAGAGAGGAACACAGATACAAAGAGGAAAATGGCAAAGAACAAGTACCTATCAATAATAATATTAAATGTAAATGGATTAAATGATCTAATAAAAAGACATAGGGTAGCCGAATGGATAAGAAAACATGACCCACATACATGCTGTCTTCAAGAGACCCACCTCAGAACAAAAGATCAACACAGGCTGAAAGTGAAGGGATGGAAAAATATATATCAAGCAAATGGACATAAAAAAAAAGGCTGGAGTAGCAATACTTATTTCAGACAAAAGAGATTTTACAATGAAGATCATAAGATGAGATAAAGAAGGACATTTCATAATACTTAAGGGAACAATCCATCAAGAAGAAATAACTCTTGTAAACACATATGCATCGAACATTGGAGCACCCAAATATATATGGAAAATCTTGGTGGATTTCAAGAAGGGCATTGACAGCAACACACTCATAGTAGGGGATTTCAGCACCCCATTGTCAACAATGGACAGATCTTCCAAGCAAAGAAACACCAAAGATATTGTGGCATTGAACAACACTCTAGATGAAATGGATTTAATTGATATATACAGAACTTTTCACTTTATAGAAACAAAATATACATTCTTTTCAAATGCACATGGGACATTCTCTAAGATAGACCACACAGTAGTACACAAGACGAGCTTCCACAAATTCAAGAAAGTTGAAATCATACGAAGCATCTTTTCAGATCACAATGGCTTGAAATAGAAACCAACCTCAAGGAAAATAATCCCAAAAACATTCTAATTCATGGAGACTGGATAACTTGCTATTAAGTAATGAATGGGTTAACAGTGAGATCAAATAGGAAATCAAAAAGTTTCTGGGAACAAATGAAAATGAATGCACAACAGCCAAAACCTGAGGGACACAGCAAAGGCAGTCCTCAGAGGTAAGTTCTTAGCAATACAGGCCTACCTAAAAAGTTTAAAAGAAGCTCATACAAATAACCATAAAGCTACAAAAACTAGAGGAACAGCAACAAAGCCCAAAATAAGTAGAATGAAGGAAATAATCAAGATCAGAGCAGAATTAAATGACATAGAGACTAAAAGAACAATTCAAAGGATCAATAAATCCAGGATCTGGTTCTTTGAAAAGATAAGCAAAATTGACAAGCTTTTAACCAGACTCATCAAGAAAAAGAGAGAGAGGACCCAAATAAACAAAATCAGAAATAAAGAAGAAATCACAACTGATACCACAGAAACATAAGGATTGTAAGAAATTACTATGAACAGCTATATGGCAAAAAATCTGACAAGCTGAGTGAAATGAACAAGTTTCTGGAAACATATAATCTTCTAAAACTGAATCAAGAAGAATCAGAAAGCCTGAATAGATCAATAACAGCAAGTGAAATTGAAGCAGTAATCAAAAAACTCTCAGCACATAAAAGCCCTGGACCAGATGGCTACAAGTAAAATTTTACCAAACATTTAGGGAAGAACTAACTCTTATCCTTCTCAACCTATTCCCAAAAACCTACGAAGAGGGAAGACTCCCAAACTCTTTCTATGAGGCCAGTATAATTTTAATCTGAAAACCAGAAAAAGATACAATAAAGAAAGATAACTATAGACCAATATAGCTGATGAACATTAGATGCTAAAATCTTCAACAAAATATGGCAAACGAGACCCAACAATACATTAAAAAGATCATACACCATGATCAAGTGTGATTCACCCCAGGGATGCAAAGATGGTATAACATTCGCAAATCAATAAACCACATAAACAAAATGAAAGACAAAAACTATATGATCGTATCAATAGATGCTGAAAAAGGATTTCATCAAGTATAGCACTGATTTATGATAAAAATGCTCAGCAAAGTGGGAATAGGGAGCATAACAAAGCCCATATACAAGAAGCAGGCAGCCAACATTATACTCAATGGGTAAAAACTGGAACTTTCTCCTTAAGATCAGGAACAAGATAAGAGTGTCCACTCTTTCCACTTCTATTCAACATAATATGGGAAGTTCTTTTTTCACTGTCTTCTGTTTCTTTGTTTCTTTTTTTCATTTAATTTTATTGTGGCATTACATCCATCCCTTTTTTCCTCCCCTCTGTTTCCTTCCCCACCGACCCACTCCGCACCCAAGTCAATCCTACTTGTTGTTTGTGTCCATGGTTCTTCCACATTAGTTCCTTGACTGAACTGCTCCCCTTCTTCGTCTCCTCCTCTCCCTACCCTCTCCCCTCTGCCCACTGAAGGGTCTATTCATTGTATTCATGTATCTGGTTCTGTTTTGCTTGTTTGTTTTGTTTATTATTGTCCTGTAATGGGTGAGATCATATGATATTTGTCTTTCACTGACTAGCTTATTTAATATTGGAAGTTCTAGTCACAGTGATCAGATAAGGCATCCAAATTGGAAAGAAGGAAGTACAACCGCCATTATTTGTAGATGAAGTGATAGTGTACATAGAAAACCCTATAGACTCCACCAAAACACTATTCGACCTCATAAGTGAATCTGGCAAAATAACTGGATACAAAGTCAATATTCAGAAATCAAAGGCATTTTTGTACACTAACAATGAAACATTAGAGATAGAAACTAGAAAACCAATCCCATTTACTGTAGCAACAGGAAAAATAAACCTAGCCAAGGAGGTAAAAGACCTGTACTTGGAAAACTATAGAATACTGAAGAAGAAATTAAGGAAGATACAAATAAATGGAAGCATATGTTGATGGATAGGAAGAATTAACATCATTAAAATGTCCATACTAACCAAAGACATCTATAGTTTCAATGCAATACCTATTATAATACCAACATCATATTTCACAGACTTAGAACAAATACTTCAAGAATGTATATGGCCCTGGCTGGTGGCACAGTGGATAAGGCACTGGCCTGCAAGCCTGGAGGTTGGTGGTTCAATTCCCAGCCAGGGCACATAATCAGGTTGCAGGCTGAGTCTCCAGCCAGATCTGCAGCTGGAGGCAGGTGAAAGGCAACGATACATTGATGTCTCTCCCCCTCTCTGCCTCTCTCTCTACCCCTCTATCTAGAAATAATAAGTAAAATCTTAAAAAAACAAACAAACAAAAATTATATGGAGCCAGAAATGGCCCTGAATAGCCATAGCAATCTTGAAAAAGAAGAACACAGTAACAGGAATCACAATAGCATACATTAAACTATATTACAAAGCTATTGTAATCAAAACCATCTGGTACTGGTATAAAAATAAACATATAGATCAATGGAACAGAATTGAGAGCCCAGAAATAAACCCAGGACTCTATGGTCAACTAATTTTCAACAAAGGGGTATGAACCATAACATGGAGTGACAATAGCCTCTTTCACAGGTGGTGTTGGGAGAACTGGATAGGCACATGCAAGAAATGAAAATAGACCACCAACTTACACCACATAGCAGAATAAACTCAAGATGGATAAGACTTAAACATAAGCCATGCCACCATAAAAGTCCTAGAGAAAAATATAGGAAGCAAAATTGCAGATATCTCATGCAGCAGTATTTTCACCAACATTTCTCCAAGGGCAAGGGAAATAAAGGAACAAACAAATAAATGGGACTATATAAAAATAAAATGTTTCTGCTCAACTAAAGAAAACACCAGCAAACTAAAAAGGCAAATAGCTGTATGGGAAAACATATTTGCTAATGATACCTCTGAGAAAGGTTTGGTCTCAAAAATATATAAATAGCTTATATGACTCATAACCATGAAGACAGGCAACCTAGTTAAAAAATGGGTAAAGGATCAAAACAGATACTTCTCTGAGGAGGGCATACGAAGGGCCCGTAGGCATATGAAAGAATGCTCAATATCACTAGCCATCAGAGAGATGCAAATTAAAACCACAATAAGATACCACCTCACACCTTTCAGAATGGCCATCATTAACAAATCAACAAACAACAAGTGCTGGTGAGAGTGTGGAGACAAGGGAACACTAGTGCACTGCTGGTGGGAATGCAGACTGGTACAGCCACTGTGGAAAACAGTATGGAATTTCCTCAAAAGACTAAAAATGGATCTGCCTTTTGACCCAGTGATTCCGCTGCTAGGATTACACCTGAATAATCCTGAAACACCAATTCAGAAGAACATATGCACCCCTATGTTCATAGCAGCACTATTTGTAGTAGCAAAGCACTAGAAACAGCATAAGTGTCCTTCAATGTATGAATGGATCAAAAAACTTTGGTACATTTACACAATGGAATACTACATAGTAGAAAGAATGTCCCTACCTTTTGCAACAGCATGGTCTGAACTGGAGAGTATTATGCTTAGTGAAATAAGCTGGGTGGCAAAAGACAAATACCATGTGATCTCACCTAATACAGGAGACTAATGAATAAACAAACAGACAAGCAGAAAGAAACCAGAGACATGGGTGGGGTGGGGGAAGAGCAGAATGACTGTGACCAATGGGGAGGGAGGAGGAGGGAAGAAGAGGGGAGAAAGAAGGTGTAGGGTTCAGATGAGGAACTAATGTGAAAGATCCATGAACATGAACAAGGAGAGCAATGGGGGAAAAGTGAAACAAATGTAATACAACAACAATAAATCAATAAAAAGCCCCAAAAGATATGATAAATAAATATGCAAACACTATGGGCCAAAAGTCTATGAGAAAAGTTCATAGCAATATAAAAATTAAAGCAGTTCTAAGAGGAAAAAACAAGCAAAAAATCTTTAACAATCCCATTCACAACTGCAGCAATTGCATTAAAAAGAATAAAATATTCAGGAATGAATTTAACCAGGAAGGTAAAAGACTTGTACTTAGATAACTAAAAAATATAAAGAAACTGAAGAAGATACAAATAAATGGAAAGATATACCTTGTTCATGGATAGGAAGAATTGGCATAGTTAAAAATGTCCATACAACTCTAAAGAATCTTCAGATTAAATGCAATCCTATCAAAATAACAATGGTATTTTTCACAGAACTAGAGAAAATAATCCTACAATTTATATAGAAGTACAAAAGACCCCAAATAGCCAAAGTAATCTTGAGAAAGAAGAACAAAGTTGGAGGACTCACACTATCTGATATCAAACTATACTGCAATGCTATATAATCAAATCATCATAGTACTGGCATTAAAATACAGATAAATGTAGCATAAGAGACAGTCTAGAAATAAACCCATGCCTATAATGTTAATTAACCTATGGCAAAGGAGTCAAGAATATACAATAAGGTAAAGACAGTATCTTTAGTAAATGGTGTTGGGAAACTGGACAGATACATGCAAAAGAATGAAACTGGCTCACTTTTTTCCACCATATATAAGATAAACTTAAATTGGATTAAAGGATTCAATGAAAGAACTGAATCCATAAAACTCCTAGAAGAAAACATAGGCAGTAAACAATTTTACATTACTTGTAGTAACTTTTTTTTGAGTATGTCTTCTTGGATAAGAGTGACAAAAGAAAAAAATAAACAAATGGGACTACATAAAAAAACTGCACAGCATATGAACCCATCAACAAAACAAAAAAGACAACCTGCTAACTGGGAGAAGATACTCACCAATAATACATTTGATAAGGGGTTAATAAATAAAATATATAAGGAACTTATACAACCTAACACATATCTAACTCCCTCCCCAAAATAATCTGATTAAAAAGTGGGCCAAGGACCTGAATAGACATTTTTTCAAGGAGGACATATGGATGGCCAATAGACATATGAAAAGATGTTCAACACTACTACTCATCAGGGAAATGTAAAGGAAGACCACAGTGAGATATCATCTCACATTGGCTACCATCAGTATATCAACAAACAAATGTTGGTGAGGATGTGGAGAAAAGGGAACCCTCTTGCAACATTGATGAGATTGTAAATTAGTGCAGCCATTATGGAAAACAGTGTGGAGGTTCTTCAAAAAAATGAAAAATAGAACTACCATATAAGTCAGGATTCCACTTCTGGGTATTTGTCCAGAGGAAACAAAAACAAATTAAAAAAGGGATAGCATAGTTGAAACTGAAGAGTATCATGGTTAGTGATATAAGCCAGGTGGTAAAAGACCAAATACCATATAATCTCACTTAATAAAGGAAACTAATGAACAAAACAAGTAGATGAGCAGAATGGAACTAGAGACATGGAAACAAGGAGCAGAATAACGGTAACCAGAGGGGATGAGGGAGGGTATAAGGAAGGGAGAGAAGGGGAAGGGTTTAGTTGAGGAGCTAAGGTGAAATACCCATGGACATGGACAACAAGGTGGGGATTGACTGGGAGTGGGGTTGGGGGAGGCAGGAGAGAGCAATGGGGGAAAAATGAAACAATTGCAATACAAAATAATAAAGTAATAATAAAAAAGGTATATGCATCTCTGTGTTCATTGCAGTATTATTCACAATAGCCAAGATATGGAAGCAATCCAAATGTCCACTCCTGGATGAATGGATAAAGAAAATGTGGCATATATATATATATATTAAAAAAAAAAAAAAAAAAAAGAATGAAACCTTCCCATTTGTGACAACATGGAAAGACTTAGAGAGTATTGTACTAAAAATAAATCAAAGACAAATACCATATGGTTTCACTTATATGTGGAAAATATAAACCAAAATAAATGAACAAATAAAACAGAAACAAACTCATAGATACAGAGATTAAGTTGATGGTTGCCAGATTGGAGGGGCATTGGGGGAATGGGAAAAAATTCAGATGTACAAATTGCCAGTTATGGAAGTATAGCATAGGAAATATAGCCAACATTAATATGGTAATAACTATGAATGGTTTCAGATGAGTAGTCTTATTCAGATGATCACTTTGTGAGTTATGGAAATGTCTAATTACTATGTTGTACACCTGAAACTAATACACTATTGTATATCAACTATAATAAAAATTAAAAAGTGTATGAACTCTTAAGATATATTAGATCAAACATCCATGACTCATAGAAGGATGTAATTTTTAAGTAAAAGACATGGAGGTTGCCCAGTTCCACCTCTGCACTCTGTAGTCCTCTGAGCTCTCAGTATGTGGTTTAATGGACTCCTTCCCTTGGCCTGTGGCTGTCCAGGGAAGCCAACCCCTTGAGAGAAAGTTCCTTCTTAGGCCTGTGTACTTGAATGTATCTGCTCCTTTTGCACATGGCAGCCTTTCAATAAACACTGGAAGATGACTTATTTTGTGTCTCCTTTCTAAGGTAAACCTTGTTCTCTCAGCCGTGACTCCTGTGCCATGACTTTTTTTTTTTTTTTAATTTTATTGTTGTTGTATTACATCCATCCCCTTTTTGCTCCCCTCTGTCCCCCTCCCCACCCACCCATTCCCCCCAAAGTCAATCCCACCTGTTGTCCATGTCCATGGTTCCTTTATACTAGGTTCTTGTCTAAGCTGCTCCCCTTTCTTGCCTCTGCCTCCCCCCTCCCCCCAACCCCTTTCTCCCTGACCAGTGAAGACCTATTCATTGTATTCATATATTTGGTTCTGTTTTGCTTGTTAGTTTTGCTCATTATTGTCCCATAATGGCTTTTAGACCCCTTGCCACCATGGCCCTTACTTCTTCTTTTGGACACGCTCCATCTGTTATCTCCATGCCCTTCTTAATGCATGGTGCTCAGAGCTGGTCCAGGACACATGGGAAACCTGTGACATGGCCAGTTCCAAGATAAGGTTGGTAAGCGCACTTGTTATGGGCATTATATATCTAGTGATCCAGCCAGGGTGTGGTTAACTTTCTCAGTACCCCTTTGCCATTAGTATTCTTTGATCTGGAGACAAATTTAACCCCATCTTTCCTTTTACCTGAATCACCCTTTTCATCAGCACTCCTCCATCCCTGCTACATTTTACCTTCATAGGTGTTAGGCTGTTGTTCTGCTTATTGGATCATTTTTATATCTTGTTTCTGTTAACTCAAATATTGAATGACTGTTCTGGCATGGTCTAAGTCACAATTGTGGTAGCCACAGTTCTTTTGTTCATGCAAGTCATTGGTAAAATGTATAGAACTTATGGCTTCACAGCAATCCACCAATGATCCCTACATTTCATTGCTCAAAGCCTCATGACTGTGAGCACTTGCCCCCTCCCCTGGGTTGCACAGGCAGCCTCACACATTGCCTTTAGGAGTTCTCTAGGGCTGTTGCTCTTCTGAAGACATGTTTAGGTCCACCACACAGTGGCTGCATGCCAAGGCTTATGCTTTGTTGCCCAGGGAACCCCATCTCTTTATCAGACAATGCCTCTTTGGGCAGCCTGAGCCTTGAGGCCCCACTGCCAATGCCGCCACATTTCTGCTGCCCCTTTGTGTGAAGCTCCTACAAGAATGATGTAGAAGAGTGCAGAAGGCCTCTCTCCCCACTCTTAGCTAGCCTTGTTGCCTTACCCTGAGCCTTTGCACACAGAGTACGGGCACTGTGTTTTCCACCTGTCTCCTTGAACACCTGGGGCTTCTCTGGATGCATTTAATTCATGAAAAGCACAACTGAGGAATAGCTGCCTTTACCAGGTAGTTTTATTCTGAGACTTTCCAGCTCTTTTCTCTGTTTTAATCTTCACCATTTCAAGTAAGAAAACAGAAGCTCAGAGATACTATATAACTTGCTCAAAAGGTATGTTATGGGAAATCACAGGTCTAGGTTTGGACCCAAGCTGTCCATGTAGTCAACAGGTATTTACTGAGCATCTACTGCAAGCTGTTTGCCTCCAATGTCCATGTGCTTTCTGCCTACTGTCTCTCCAATTGCAGACCAGGAATAGGTTAGAGAAGGCGGTGAATAGGAGGCATTGGGGTTCCAGGTTCACAGGGGAGGCATTTGTTGCCCCTGTCCCACCACTAGGTGGGGCTACTGACCCAGCTGTCTTTGGCCAGTAGCACTGTGGGAAGCTGTCATCCACCCTCTGTGAGTTCCTCTGGAGGTCCATAATACTCCTATGAGCAGTACTGCTCCAGCCATAACTGGAGAACATTTGAAAATGCCCAGGAAGCCACCAAGAGTTACTGCATTGTGGAAAGCTGCAGCCTCCAGGAACTCCATGACCCCTGTTACAGGATAGGACATATGCATTTACATTTCTCAGAAGCTGCAACTGGAAGGTTCAGAAGACAGGAGGCCCAGGGAGATGGTAAAGGATGGACCTTTAGCCTAACTTCTATGGGCAGGAGGTTGACAGAGGTAATCCTGGAACTATGGCATTCATTTTTAGATATTTTTGCCTGTAAATTGAATTTTAAAGTGTTTCAAGCTTACAGAAACACTGAGAGTTTAGTACAATGAAGACTCATTTCTTCCTTTCGTAGATCCACTGCTGTATACATAACACATGCTTGGCTTTTTCTCATGTGTGTGTGTGTGTGTGTGTGTGTGTGTGTGTGTGTGTGTGTGGTGTGAAAATGAGTTGCAGATATCATGATGCGTCTCCTCTGAGTACTTCAGCCCACATCTCCTAAAAGCAAGGACATCACCAAGTTGTGGTGGGCTAGCAGTAATGAAGTTTTAGGGGTAGACAGGTGACTTACCACTGGCATCTGAGAGCAGCAGACTCCCCCTCTTTAGATGCTTGAGGTGAAGCTAATAAATAACCCTAGTGCTAAAGTGAGACTTATAGGTGCCTGGCCACTGCCATGGAGCAGTGATTTTCTAATAGTCTCAGGATCTCACTAAACTAAAAAATGATTAGACTCTAGCTTTAGCTAATATGAATTATATCCATAGGTATTGAGCACATTAGAAAATGAAAACAGAGGTTCTGGCAAGATGGCAGAGGAGTAAGTGGAGCTACACCAATCTCCTCACAGGTTGCATCTGGAATTATGTTTTTTTGAGGAAAAATCAGCTGGAATTACCAACAGAACACCAGCTGGAAAGAAGTCTTAAAACCACAGACAGAATAGGGGAGGCCCCTTCATCACATGACTGGTAGGTATTACAGAAATGTAAGAGGGCTGGCTGGGCCCAGACAAGAGGCAGAAGCCAATGGGATGGAGCTGGGGGCTCCACCTAAGAAGGGTGGATTCTGGTACCCTAGCTGGATTTCCCAGCATAGCACCACAGTGGAGAGTAACCCAGCATACAGCTGAGAAGGGAGGGAAGCTGTGAAGTTTGCTAGCCTAAGAAAGTGCTGGAGACAGAGAACTACTAAGGTGACCACAATGAAAATACATTGGCACCCACCTACCCTGGGGTACAGTGGAGGGAGGGCAGAGAGGACTGGAGACACATGGGGAGAGTTTGCAGTGGTGGCTTGGAGGAGAAAAGTGAAGAAGCAGTGGTGGGGATTCTGGTGCTGACTCTTTGCCCACACCTAAGGTGGGCTGTGCTGTGCCAAATGGCTTCCCTATGAGGGGTCCTCATAGACGTGCCCACTGTAAGCAATCTGCCCCACCCAGTGGTGCCTGTGCCTGGCAACTGATCACAATTCTTTGATTTACATGTAAATAAACCTCTCCTGCTCTGCCATGTCTGAGCATAGATAAAATAGTCCACACCTGAAGAAGTATTTCTGACCCAGCAGCACCTGGGCCTGGCAACTGGTTATAAACTCTCTGACTTATAGCTGGGTCAGTCAGTCAGCCTTGCACAGTAGCATCAGAGCCTAGTGGCTGATCGTGGATTCAATGGTTCTCCATAACTGAATAGGTCTGTCCCACACAGTTGCACCTGGGCCTGGCAGCGGATCACAAACTCACTGGATTACAATAGAACCTTTCAGTCTAGTTCAGTGGTCCCTTAGCCTTGCAGCTGATCACAAATTAATTGGATTACAATGGAATCTTTCAGTCTAAGCTAGCACCACCCAAGCCTGGTAGCTAATCAAAGATTCATTGGATTACAATTGAACCTCTCTGTCTAGCCCAGCAGGGTCTGAGTTTGGTAGCTGATTCATTGATTTACAACTGAATTTGTCTGTCTCTCCAAAATGCACCTGAGCCTGGCGGTGGATCACAGATCAATAGGATTACAACTAAGTCAGTCCTTCCAGCCTAGCAGTTCCTTAGCCTAGAAGCTCATCAAGTCTGATTGGATTACAACCAAACCTAAAAATGGGGAGAAAAAGAAACAGTCCATCCCTAAAAGGAAAGGAGGAATCCCCAAAAAGATCACTAAATGAAACAGAGGCAAGAAAACTATCAGATATGGAATTCAAAACAATGATGATAGAGAAGCTCAATGAGCTCATCCAGCTCAAAGAAAACTACAAGCAACTCCAGGAGAGTTTTGTAGTTCCAGGAGAACTACAAAGAACTCCAGGGAAGCTACAAGGAACTTACTGAGAACTACACCAGCATTAAAAAAGGACATAGAAACTATCAGTAGAACCAGAAGGAAATGAAGAATACAATTTCTAAATTGAAGAACACAGTAGAAGGGAACAATAGCAGGCTAGAGGAAGCAGAAGATCAGATCAGCAAGCTGGAGGACAACATAGAAAAACATTCTAAGACAGTGCAACAGAATGAAAAAAGATTGAACAAGAATGAAGAGGTGTTAAGAGAGCTGCAGTTGACAACATGAAACACAATAATATCCATATCATAGGAATACCAGAAGAAGAAGAGAAACAAGGAATGGAAAACCTGTTCAAATAAGTAATGATAGAAAACTTCCCTAACATGATGAGTGAAACATTACTCAAGTTCAGGAAGCACAGAGTCCCAATGAGGATGAATCCAAACAGACCAACTCCAAGACACATCATAATTAAAATGGCAAATTTCAAAGACAAAGACAGAATCCTAAAAGCATTAAGAAAGAAAGAACAAATAACATATAAGGAGGCTCTGATAAGGTTATCAAATGATTACCAAACAGAAACAATACAAACCAGAAGGGAATGGCAAGAAATATTCCAAGTAATGGGAAACAAAGGCCTGCAACCAAGAATATTCTACCAAGCAAGGCTCTCATTCAAATTGGAAGGAGAAGTAAGGAGTTTCCCATACAAAAGAAGACTAAAAGAATACATCTTCACCAAACCAGCATTGTAAGAAATGCTAAAGGGTCTGCTTTAAAAAGATGAAGAAACAGAAAGAGACAGAGAAGAACACAGGTACAAAGGGGAAAAATGGCAATAAATATCAATCAATAATAACCTTAAATGTAAATGGATTAAATGCATCAAGGGTAGCTGAATGGATAAGAAAACATGACCCACACTATCTGCTGTCTTTAAGAGACCCACATCAGAACAAAAGATCGACACAGATTGAAAGTGAAGGGATAAAAAAACATATATCAAGCAAATGGACATGAAAAAAGGCTGTGGTAGCAATACTTATTTCAGACAAAATAGATTTTATGATGTAGGCCATAAAAAAAGACAAAGAAGGACATTTCAAAATACTTAAGGGAGTAATCCATCAAGAAGATATAACTCTGGTAAACATACATGCACTCAATGTAGGAGTGCCCAAATATATAAGGAAAACCTTGAAGGACTTTAAGAAGGATATGTACACACTAATAGTAGGGGATTTTAATACCCCATTATCAACAATGGACAGAGTTTCCAAACAAACAAACAAACCAAGGATATTATGGCTTTGAAAAACACTCTCCAGGAAATGGTTTAACTGATATATACAGAACCTTTCACCTCAAAGAATTAACATACACATTCTTTTATTTTCAAAATACACATTCTTTTCAAATGCGCTGAAGCATTCTCAAAGATAGATCATATGATAGGTCATAAGACAAACCTCCACAAATACAGGAAAATTGAAATCATACTAAGAATCTTCTCAGATCACAATGGCTTGAAACTAGAAGCCTACCTCAAGGGAAAAAACCAAAAACACTCTAATTCATGGAGACTGAAGAACATGCTTTTAAGTAAGGAATGGGTTAACAATGAGATCGAAGATGAAATCAAAAAGTTCCTGGAAACAAATGACAATTAATACAAACAGCCCAAAACCTATGGGCCACAACAAAGGAAGTCTTCAGAGGGAAGTTCATAGCAATACAGCCTACCTAAAAAGGATAGAAGAAGCTTATACAAATAGCCTAACCATAAAGCTGCAAGAACTAGAGGAGCAACAACAAACAAAGCCCAGAAGAAGTAGAAGGAAGTAAATCATCAAGATCAGAGCAGAATTAAATAATTTAGACAATAAAACTACAATTCAAAGAATCAATAAATCCAGGAACTGGTTCTTTGAAAAAATAAAAAAAATTGATAAGCCTTTAACTAGATTCATCAAGGAAAAGAGACAGAGGACCCAAATAAACAGAATCAGAAATGACAGAGGAGAAATCACAACTGATATTTCAGAAATACAAAGGATTATAAGAACTTACTACAAACAACTATATGACAAGCAATATGACAACCTCGGTGAAATGGACAATTTCTGAAAATGTATAACCTACCAAAACTGCATCTAAAAGAAGCAGAAATCCTGAATAGACCAATAACAACTAGTGAAATTGAAGAAGTATTCCAAAATCTCCCAAAGCACAAGAGCCCCAGACCAGATGGCTACGCAGGTAAATTCTACCAAACATTTAGAGAAGAACTAATTCCTATTCTTCTCAATCTATTCCAAAAAGTCCAACAGGAGGGAAGACTCCCAAACTCTCTCTATGAGGCCAATATTATTCTAATCCAAAAACCAGGTCAAGACACAACTAAGAAAGAAAACTATAGGCCATATCTCTGAAGAACATAGATGCTAAGATTCTCAACAAAATATTGGCCAACCGCATCCAGCAATACATTAAAAACAAGTGGGTTTCATCCCAGGGTTGCAAGGATGGTACAACATTCACAAATCAATAAATATGTAATACATCACATCAACAAAATGAGACAAAAACCATATGATCATATCAATAGATGCTGAAAAAGCATTTGGTAAAGTACAGCAACCATTTATGATAAAAACCCTCAGCAAAATGGGAATAGAGGGAGCATACCTCAACTCAATAAAGGCCATCTATGAGAAACCTGCAGCCAACATCATACTCAATGGGTAAACACTAAAAGCTTTCCCCCTAAGATCAGGAACAAGGCAAGGATGTCCACTTTCTCCACTTCTGTTCAACATCATTTTGGAAAATCTAGCCATAGCTATCAGAGAAGAAAGTGAAATCAAAGGTTACCAAATTGGAAAGGAGAAAGTCAAACTGTCATTATTTGCAGATGGCATGATAGTGTACATACAAAACTCGATAGACTCCACCAAAAACTCACTTGACCTCATAAGCAAATTTAGCAAAATAGTTGGGTATGAAGTCAATATCCAGAAATCAAAAGCATTTTTGTATACCAATAATGAAACATCAGAGATAGAAGCTAGAAAACAAATCCCATTTACCATAGTAACAAGAAAAATATAGTACTTAGGAATAAACTTAACCAAGGAGGTAAAAGATCTATGCTCAGATAACTACAGAACATTGAAGAAAGAAATGAAGGAAGATACAAATAAATGGAAGCAGATGCCATGTTCTTGGATGGGAAGAATTAACATCATCAAAATGTCCATACTACCCAAAGCAATCTATAGATTTAATGCAATCCCCATTAAAATACCAATGATATTCAGCCACTTCCCTGGGGAAGGGCTGAGCGCTGGGCCTGCATTGAATAAACACAAACCCAGACGGAGCCGGGCTCTCTGCAGTGAAAAAAAAAAAAAAAAAAAAAAAAAAAAAAAAAAAAAAAAAAAAAAAAAAAAAAAAAAAAAAATACCAATGATAGACTTCACAGAAATAGAAAAAATACTTCAAAAATTTATATGGAGCCAAAAATGCCCACAAATAGCCATAGCAATCTTGAGAAAGAAGAACAGGGGAGGAGGAATCACAATACCGGACATCAAACTATACTACAAGGCTTCTGTAAGCAAAACAGCCTGGTACTGGCATAAGAATAGACATATAGATCAATGGAACAGAATAGAGAGCCCAGAAATAAACCCAGGACTTTGTGGTCAATTAATATTCAACAAAGGCAGTAGGAACATCAACTGGAGTAAAAATAGTCTCTTCAACAAATGGTGTTGGGAGAACTGAACAGCAACATGCAAAAAAATAAAACTAGACCACCAACTTACACCATACAGCAGAATAAACTCAAGATGGATAAAGGTCTTAAACATAACCAGTGCCACCATAAAGGTCCTGGGGGAAAATATAGGCAGTCACATTTTAGATATCCTACACAGAAATATATTTACTGGTACTTCACCAAGGGTAAAGGAAATAAAAGAAGAAATAAACAAATGGGACTATATCAAAGCGAGAAGTTTCTGTTCAGCTAAAGAAAACATCAGCAAAATTCAAAGGGAACCAACTGTATGGGAAAAAATATTTGCCAATGATACCTCAGAAAAGGGTTTGATCTCCAAAACATATAAAGAACTTATGCTACTCAACACCAGGGAGACAAACAGCACAATTTAAAAATGGGTAAAGGAAGAAGGAAGATGGCGACAGAGTAGAGAGCAGTGCTGATGGTGTTCTCGAGTACCAAAGCAGCTAGAGGACAGGATAGGGAGCGTGAGATGTCTTCAGGACCCTAGGAATTGGAACGGGCAGCATCTGGACACAGGGGACCACAGCCCAGAGGCAGAGGAGGCTGCAGGACAGTAGGTGAGGTGTTCCTGACCGACCAGCCGGCAGGCCGAGGTCGGCTCTGGGCAGGGGCGGCTCTGCCCAGAGGGGCGCGTTTGACTGGGGGCCAGTCCCGGGCTCCCTGGCGACTGGCAGTCTCAACTGTGAAGTGCGGGCAGCGAGGGCAAACGCTGTAGGGAACGCGAAATTGAACTCTTGCAGGGGAGGGACTGTGTGAGAGACTCACCCTGGCAACAGGGAGACGAGGCTCCTCCCGGGGCTAGAGGTGGAGGAGAAGAGTCCTGCAGGAAGCCGGAGAGGGGGAGCGGGAAGTGCACCGGCGGGGCGGCAAGAGGGCCGAAAACGGAGCTGCTGGGCCACCGGGGAAACAGCAGCTAGAAGCCCCTGCGAGGGGGGAGGCCCAGCCCTGTGCAACCACACAGGCCCCCAGGCTCCACGGGAAACTCCAAACGGCAAGCCAGCGAGCTGGGAACTAGTAGCGGGGGTAACTAACCCGCCATTGCCGGAGACAAAGGCTGCACCGCCCACGCCTGGGAGGGGCTCATCACAGAGGCCGCATAAAGGACTCCCCGGAGGAGAGTTGGTTGGCTTGGAGGAGTGGTGCCTGCCCTGGAAGGGCGAGACAATGAAGGCGGATCCTGGACAGTGTTGACGGACAGGCCCGGCCTCCTCCCAGAACTGCGGGGGTGGGGCCAGTCGTCACTGGGACTAGCGAAGTTGCGGGCTGCCCTGCAGGGGTGCTGGGTGCGCGTCCTGGGCAGGAACCTCCGCCAGGAGTGGGAGGGGGCTCCCTGCGGGCTCCAGAACACCTGCAGCCCTAAAACCCAGCCAGGCTGCGCAAGGCCCAGCCTACCTGGGGGCGGACACTCAGAATCAGCCCTGACTGTGACAATCAGAGGCCTTGCCATGCGCCAAGACCGGCTAGAATATAGACTATAGACTGTGAAGTCCTGACCAAGAAAAAGAGGCAGCCTCAGGAAAGGGATTGCTTCCAATCTCAAGCACCTGAATTATACCGAGAGCAATATGAACTATTAAGCCCCAACATATCCTTTGCAAAAGTTAGTTCTCACATATTCTTAATCCCCCCCATACCTCAATCCACCTAAATACCCAAGACCCTCCCCTTAATCTCGAATTAAAGTCTACTCACTCTGTGGCTATAACGCATTCCCAGTTCTCAATCTAAGTATTCCTCCCTGCCCCAGCCTTTCTGAACCCTTTCTTTATTCTTTTCTTCCTTCCTCTTTTTTTTTTTTAATTTTTCTTTCCATTTTCATTCTGGTAAAGCCCACAGGTTCTGGCTCCACCTGGACCAATCAGAAATCATAAAGGGGGAACACACAGCTAAAACCTTTCTTTATTAATATTGATTTCTCTTTGTCTTGTGACTTTCTCCCCCCATCCTTTTTTTTCTTTCTTTCTTTCCTTCCTTCCTTCCTTCCTCCCTCCCTCCCC
>PVIW01015253.1:0-20428 GCA_004026585.1 Noctilio leporinus | reverse complement strand
TACAGTTTTCTTTGATGTGGCTGAGCTCACTGAGCTTCTCTATCATCATTCTTTTGAATTCCTTATCTGATATTCCAGGTGCCTCTGTTTCATTTTGTGTTCTTTCTGGGGATTCTTCCTTTCCTTTTGGTGATGGACTGATTCTTTTTTCCCCCATTTTGGGTGTCTGTTCTTGCTTGCTCTTTATTTATTTATTTTTCTTCTTTCCTTGGGTTAACCTGCTTTGCTTCCTTGCCTTAGTTGAGCACCCTTCTGTGATAGGATATTTGTGGAGTTCAATGTTGCCGTCTCCCAGATTTTCTCCACTTGCTGTTCTTGGTATGTCCTTTATTTGGGCTGTCTGGTTGTATTCTAGGCCTGTGGGCTTTTAGCAGAAACAAAAACAAAAACAAAAAACAAAAAACAAAAACATACACACAAAAAACAAAAAATACAAAACCAAACCAAACAAGCAAACAAACAAAAAACAAAACAAAATAAAACAAAACAAAAATTGCAAAAGGAAAAAAGAAATAAAAATAATAATAATAAGAAAGGGTTTAGATGGCTGTTCACCCTTAATAATCCCTGACTGGTCCAGATGGAGCCTGGACCTGAGGGCTTTTAGCAGAGGAAAAGAAAAAAAAAAAAAAGAAAAAAAGGGAGAAAGTCCCAAGAGAAAGAGAAATCAATATTAATAAAGAAAAGGTTTAGGTTTCTGTTCACCCTTTATGGTCTCTGTTTGGTCCCGGTGGAGCAAGGACCAGTGGGTTTTATCAGGGAGAAAAGAAAGGAGAAAGAAAGAAAGAAAGAAAGAAAGAGAGAGAGAAAGAGAGAAAGAGAGAAAGGAAGAAAGGAAGGAAGGAAGGAAGGAAGGAAGGAAGGAAGAAAAAAAAAGGATGGGGGTGAAAGTTACAAGACAAAGAGAAATCAATATTAATAAAGAAACGTTTTAGCTGTGTGTTCCCCCTTTATGGTTTCTGATTGGTCCAGGTGGAGCCAGAACCTGTAGGCTTTACCAGGAAGAAAAGGAAAAGAAAAATTTAAAAAAAAAAAAAAAGGAAGGAAGAACAGAATAAAGAATGGGTTTAGAAAGGCTGGGGAAGGGAGGAATACTTAGATTGAGGACTGGGAATGCGTTACAGCCACAGAGTGAATAGACTTTAATTCGAGAGTAGGGGAGGGTCTTGGGTATTTAGGTGGATTGAGGTATGGGGGGGATTAAGAATATGTGAGGAGTAACTTTTGCAAAGGATATGTTGGGGCTTAATAGTTCATATTGCTCTCGGTATAATTCAGGTGCTTGAGATTGGCAGCAATCCCTTTCCTGATGCTGCATGTTTTTCTTGGTCAGGACTTTACAGTATATAGTCTAGATTCTAGCCAGTCTTGGCGCGTGGCACGGCCTCTGATTGTCACAGTAGGGCTGATTCTGAGTGTCTGCCCCCAGGTAGGCTGGGCCTTCAGCAGCCTGGCTGGGTTTTAGGGCTGCTGGTGTTCTGGAGCCCGCAGGGAGCCCTCTCCCACTCCTGGTGGAGGTTCCTGCCCAGGACGCTCACCCAGCACTTCTGCAGGGTAGCCCGCAATTTCGCTGGTCCCTGTGACAACTGGCCCCGCCCCCGCAGTTCCGGGAGGAGGCCGGGCCTGTCAGTCAACACTGTCCGGGGTCCGCCTACACTGTCCCGCCCTTCCGGGGTGGGCACCACGCCCCTAAGCCAATCAGCTCTCCTCGGAGTCCTTTACGCGGGCTCTGTGATGAGCCCCTCCCAGGCGTGGGCGGTGTGGCCTTTGTCTCCAGCAATGGCGGGTCAGTTACCCCCGCCACTAGTTCCCGGCTCGCCGCTTAGAGTTTCCAGCAGAGCTTGGGGACCTCTGTGGTTGCTCAGGGCTGGGCCTCCCCCCTCGCAGGGGCCTCTAGCTGCTGTTTCCCCGTGGCCCAGCAGCTCCGTTTTCGGCCCTCTCGCCGCCCCGCCGGTGCACTTCCCGCTCTCCCGCTCCCCCGCTCCGGCTTCCCGCAGGGCTCTTCTCCTCCTCCTCTAGTCCTGCACGGAACCTCCTCTCCCTGTTGCTGGGGTGAGTCTCACACAGTCCCTCCCCTGCAAGAGTTCAATTCCGAGTTCCCTACGGCGTTTCCCCTCGCTGCCCGCACTTCACTGTTGAGACTTCCAGTCACCAGGGAGCCTGGAACTGGCCCCAGTCAAACGCGCCCCTCTGGGCAGAGCTGCCCCTGCCCAGAGCCGACCTCGGCCCGCCGGCTGGTCGGTCGGGAACGCCTCACCTACTGTCCTGTTGGCCTCCTCTGCCTCTGGGCTGTGCTCCCCTGTGTCCAGATGCTGCCCATTCCAATCCCTAGGGTCCTGAAGACGCCTCACGCTCCTTATCCTGTCCTCTAGCTGCTTTGGTACTCGAGAACACCATCAGCACTGCTCTCTACTCTGTTGCCATCTTCCCTCTGAATCGCTTTTCTTTATCTTATCTCCTTTGGCCTTAGAGCTCTCTGTTCGCCTTTAGTCGTGCTCCCTGCACTTCTCAGTGCCCCAGCTGAGTGAGAAGCATGATCTTTCTTAGGGATGGGGTAGAAGGTAGGGAGACAGGACTCTAGCTGTGGCAGAAGGTGAGTAAGGCCTCTGGGAGGCCTTGTTCACCTTGACTTCAGGGAGCAGTGCCAGCCCTGTGCATGTAAACATGTACTTGTCGGAGTTCAAATAGTCGTAAAATGTCAGGGCAGGAAACCAAGCACCTGTGAACAGTGGGGTGGTGGGAAGAGTCAAAAGAGTGCAGGCTTTGCAGCCAGGAGATCTGAGTTTGAATTTCTTCCCCTTCGTTCTTAAGTTGCATAGGTGAGCTGGGGATAATAATTCCTACTGTATAGCATTTTGGGGGGAAGGGAGGGTTGATGCAATAGCAGAAGTGTGCTAATACATAGAAGTTGCTTAATAAACTGGTAGACATTAGTAATAAGATCAGAATCACTGATCTGTCAAGAAGCAACACCACTCATACAAATCTTCTTTTAAGAATGTTTTAAAGTAAAAACACAATATGCTATTTTTTAAAAGCTTAGAAAGGCAAAGGTAGAAAGAACATTGAAACTACCTATGCTTCTACTTTGCTATATAGTCACTATTATAATTTTGTTTGATAGTTCTGTCTTTTGTTTCTTTGCTAAGCTGGGGGTTTCGCTGTAGGGATAATTGTAGCGTGTATAGGGCAAGGTGGCTTACTTTAGGATGGCAGGCTGGGAGTCTCACTTGGTTTGAATTCAGCCACCTTCTTTACGAGCAGTGATCTCGAGTAATTTCCCTAGTAACTCTTCAAGTACTTTCCTATCTATAAAATGGATAGATTACCTATATTAAGGCATTGTTTAAATGAATCGTCCCTGCTACATATGTAATATAAGTGCTTAGTTACTTTTAGGCATAATTAAAATCATTCAAACTGTTTTGTATCTTGCTTTCTTCTTACCTAGCCTATCGTTTTTCAAATCACTGTCAACATAATTTTAATGGTTAATATTGCATTAAATTTGATATGTTATCATTTACTGAATCATTCCTCCATTCATAGTTATTTCCGTTTATAAATTAAAATCTGATAAACATCTTTATAAGTGAAGTTTCAGTTCCATCTTTAACATTATTTCCTTGGGATTGATTAATTTGCCTTACAAGGATTTCTAAGATAAAGACTTGGGGCCTTTTTAAGCTTGAGTGCTTTCCTCGCACCCTCATCAGTAAGGGGTGAGATGTAGGACCAACTGTCATGGCCATTTTCTCCCTGGCCTGTGAGACGTAAATGTCCATCTTGCAACTTGGAGTAGCCCTGCACTAGCTCCTTCCTGCTTTGGCTTGGCTTGCAGTCTGGTTCTTACTTGTATCTGCAGCCTGCTCTCCAAGCTGAAATCCACTAGACCCCTGTCCATGTCTGCTCTCCAGCTTTACTTCCCGATGCCAGATTCCTTGTCCTGGCGTCAGACACTGAATTTCAATCTGGACAATTCCTCCAGTCACACAGGCTCAAGTCTTGAACGACAATTTGCTCTTCTTTTTCTCTTCTTTTCTTCGCACCTTGGGTCTTGGCCCACGTATTCCTTCACTTTAATCTTTCCATTTGAATCATATTTTTATTCAAAGTATACTTGTCAGTTTGTCAACATGGGGTCTTGGATGGATGGATATGGTCTCGTCCATAGAGAGGCTGCTTCCTGAGGTAGGCGCACGCCTGTGGTACTGACTTGCACATAGGTGTGCAACAGATACTGGTGGGGCTGGTCCTCTGAGACCTGAAACACTGAACACATGGTTTTTGTCTGCTGAGCACTGATGCAGCCTGAGGGGATAAAATGCATGCATACACTTCCACTTAGCTTATGTTCAGTCTCCCTTCTCTACCAGCCCTCTAGGAGGAGGTGCTTCTTCAGTGGCAATTAGTCCATAATCACCTTTGTATCTCCTACATGTCTCTAGCGCAGTACCAGGCAAGGTGCTCTGTCAGCCCTAGTGGGGTGAGTGAGAGAACAAACACTGATGAACAGGACCCCATGCTCTGTGGTCAGGGACTAAATACTATAAAATGTGTGTGAGGAAGTTATAGGCAAGAAGCATTCAGAAGACCCGGTGGAGGAAGGTGGGATCCATCCTAGGGCACTATAGGTGCCATTCACTTATTATTAAGGATGTGATACTTAATTGTATTCTTGAGAATACTCCCCAGAGGCACTGACAAAATATCTCGTCAGAAGACCAAGCAGTCTTGGAATAGTTTTTTGCTATCTGGAACTTTCTTGTTCATGATGCTAATTTGATTCCCCTGCAAGGCTATAGTGGAAAAAGCATGATTTCAGGGACCTTGTAGAAATTACTTAACTTCTTTGAACTTAATTTTTTTCCCCCTATAAAATTAGCATAGCAATGCTGACCTTCTAAGACTATTGGGAGGATTTCAATGAAATGAGGTACATAATGTGGTGTGTCTGTAGTGAGGCCAAACGTCCACCCCCCTGTGCGGCAGGGGGAGGAGCTGTAAGTGCCAGCGGCGGCCTGTGCTGTGGTTTCCTGTGACCCCGCAGGAGTGCTGTAAACCTCGGCCTGACCTGCTGAAGGTTGCTTAGGAGAGGAACTGAGAAGTGACAGGGAAAAGGTTTCCTCTGCAGTTCATGAGTTAAGAGAATATTACTTAAGTGTGGGTTTGATGGAAAACATTATGTGAAGTTGGTTCAGATCTTTCTAGAGGCCTGCCAGCAACCTCAGAAGTGGAGTCTTATTGAAAACAGCTGGGAGGAGGCTGGCGCCCAGCCGCGCTGCTTTTCCATGCCCCAGAGCTGTCTCGCTCTGTGGACTGAGCCCAGGCCATGGACGCTGCCAAGGCCCTGGCAGCCTCGGTGGGGGACTAGCAGGGGTTCTGCCCAGCTCCAGGCTCCAACTCAAAGATTGAAACCAGTTAAACCTGAGAGAGGATTTGGCCGGAACTGCCAGTCAGTATTTCTTTCAGGTGTTGGAGTTTATTGCTGACTTCAGTCCTTGCAGGATGAGTTAACCAATGCAGAGTTCTCTGGGCATTGCAGTGAAAAGTGATGATGGACTCCATTGTCCTTTGAAGTCCTCTCGGCAGCCCTGCTGGGCACCAGCTAGAGACCGAGGACGCCCACTCAGAAGCCCTACTGCCCCCTGCTGCAGAAGCCTTCCGTGGGGCTCACTGCGAACTCTGCTACTGCAGAAGCAGTTAGTTTTGTTCCAGCGGATCACAAGCCTTGCCCTTTCCGCAAAATTTCTTGCAGACAAGCACGGCCTGCCATTCATTCCCTCAGGCTTCCTTTCTGAGGGTACTTTAAGTCACAGCCATTCTCTTTTAATTTGCTTTCAGGAAAAAGTGCTTGTAGCAAATTTACATAATTTGAACTTCAGTCAAGTTTTTTAAAAATAAGATATATGCATTGTAAACAAAATTGGAAATATAGAAAAGGAAACAATCCCACCACCCAGAGATAACAATTTACTTTTTTATAGATTCCCATTGAATATTTTTCTTTTCTAACAGGGAGAACATATATGGTTACTAAATATCTATTATACATATTCATAACTATAGTTTATAAATTGCTTTTTTACTCAATAGTTAAATATTATCTCATATGCCTCAAGATTATAATTATAATAGTTGTATAGTAGTTTATCTTATTGTTTTACTATAATTATTTTAAATGGACTATTTTTGATTTTTGAATT
Organism: Noctilio leporinus; assembly: GCA_004026585.1. Classification (NCBI taxonomy): domain Eukaryota; kingdom Metazoa; phylum Chordata; class Mammalia; order Chiroptera; family Noctilionidae; genus Noctilio; species Noctilio leporinus. Next base: position 14,222 of record PVIW01015253.1, on the reverse strand, counting down.
TCTAATATTTGAGCTTTTAAATAAACTAACATCCATCATTATGGATATCTTTGATAATTCTAAAGGCATACACTAGACTTACTGAATCTTTTTAAGTCTTTGAATAGCTATTTCTAAATTGTTAAGATAACCTCTAAGATTGGCATTACTATGCTACTTTATGGGTAAGAAAGATGAAGGGTATATTGTTACCCTCACATCAGCAGAGTTTAAGAATTCATAATCATTAGTAGATATTTTAAGCACTAGTAATCACTTTACCTATTAAACCAACAACTTTTAATGAAAGATATCACCTTTTATTTTACATTTGCTTAATTACCTTTAAAGTAAACATTTTATATGTTTATCTACCTCATGAGCTTCTTGTTCATATCCTTTACATTTTTTTTTAAAATCTGCTTCTATTTAATCATATAAAGTTTTTATATATTAAGAACTTTTGCCTTTATTTTCTATAGATAATTCAAATACTTTGTTTACCTATTAATTTTGATCATAATTGTAATTTTGTACAAAAAGTGAAATTTAAGTGACCACATATCTTTATTATTTCTGCCATTGGTGTCATGCTTGGAATCCTAAGATTATTTATATCTGTGTTTTTTCTAATTTTTCTTTTACTTTCAACTTTTTCATCAAAATGAATGTTACTGTGTATAGTTTTAGGTAGAAATTCAAAATGATTTCCGCCCCCAGATTATTTGTACTTGATGAATAATCCATTCTTTTTCCATTTGTTTGAAGTTACTTTTATCATGTACTAAAGCCTTACGTGTAAGGTTTGTTTTCGGATTTTTATGGGCTGTTTTATGAATCAGTATATATATTCTTGTATCAGAACCAAAATTGTTTTAATAATTGTAGTTTTTTACCATTGCCATATCTAATATTATGTTTAATCCAAGGACAGAGTAGTTCTTATTTATTTAAGACCTCATGTTATTTAGAAATTTTAGAAATTTTTATTATATAGGACCTTTGCATTTTTTAACTTTTTTCCTAGATGAAGTATATATGTGTGTATGCTTCTTCTAGCTGGTAATAGCTATTAGACATGAAAACAACTTTTTGAGTAATTTATAGGGCCTAAAACAATATCAGTGATATAGGCATAACCTTTAATGTTTTTATTATTGAACAAAAATATTAAAAATTAATGAGTCAAGAATTTAACTCACAAAACCAAAGAGTAGAACAAATTAATGGAAAGCAGGAGCAAGATATAAAAGTCGAAATTTAAAATAAATACATAAATCTAACACCCACCCCCTGCAAAAAAGCAGAAATTCGTTAATTACAGTATAGATAAAAATAATACTAATAGATAAATTTAAGGAGCTAATCTTGAAATAGGTAAACCAAACCAGGCCAATCAAAGAATACAGGAAAAATACTTAAAATTTAGAAATGAGACTCTACTGGTTGGTCTGGAGTTGACAAAATTTAGATTTTTATGATAATACATTAGAAATTTTGAAAGAAATCGATGTTTTATAAGAAAATAGAACTTTCAAACTTTATTTTCAAACAAACATGCTGCGACAGAGCATGGTGTGTGAACAGGAGCGGGCTGTCCCATTCTGCCTGGCTGCTGCTGACAGGATGCTTCATTAAGCCCATCAAGCAACAGATCATTCCAAGCTCTGAATTATAGTACAAAGGCTATTTAAAGTATAAAGGCAATATTTGTTTCGTGTTCTCTCTCACTGTTATGCATTTGGTTCTGATAAATTCTTAGAATACTAGGATTGGGGTTGGGAGGTATCTTAGAGGCTCTAGAGTTTTGCCTTGACAGCATCCCAGCTGATGACCCTCCGGCCTCAGTATGGACACTTTCTTATGAAGATGAGGATCTACCATGTTATACTTGGTCCCTTTGGTTATTCAGGCTTTGCTAGCTTTCCTTGGATGAGCCTAAACCTGCCTCCTGAGATTTTGGACACACTCACTCATTCCTGTTCTGTCTTCTGGAGCTACACAACACATAGACTCTTTTACACAGAGCTCTTTATATGTTTGAATACAGATATGTCCTTCTTTCATAGTGTTTTAGTCTAGGCTAAATATCTCTACTCCCATCAGCTAGGCTTTCTGTTCATCAATAAACATCTTTTGAGCACATAGAAGGTGCCAGTTGGGCAGCAGGCATTGTCATCCCCTCACAGATTGTGAGCCCCTTCACCAGTGCCCACTCTGGGTGGCATGTGTACCTGGAAGAATTCTGTCAGCGGCAGCCAGGCAGAATGGGACAACCCTCTCCTGTTCACACTCCATGCTCTATTACAGCAGCTTAAGATTGAGTAACTTTTGGGAGGCCCTTGCCCAGTTCCTTTTATACCTGAGCTGCCCTCACTCTGATTTTGTTTAGGTGAGTTAGAGCCTTCACAGGAATTGTTCTCTCCTAAACTTCTTTTTATTCAGGCCTTTGTTCTTTTAGAATGTTGACTCAGTTATGCCCTCAATATTGATGCCGACTTTCGTTCTCATGAGCAGCCTTGGCATCTTTATTCAAATAGTAATTAATAAAAATGTTAATGTGAAGGAGAAATATGGAGTCCTGGGATCTACCAGAGAGACCACATCATTAAATTAAAAATATTTACCATCACCTACTATGTGTCAAGCAGTGTGCTAGGGGTTGATGCTCCATTGGTGAGCCAAACCATTGCAGTTCCTTACACAGGTGGTTGCAGTCTGCTGCGCTGAGACAGGCACCCAGGTGAATTATAAACCGTGATGAGACCCAATGAAGGAAGAGTTCAAGGTGCCATGAGAGCATCATAGCATGACTTAATTTTGGAGATCAAGAAAGGTGTCTTGGAAATGACACCTGAGCAGGGACATAAAGGTTAGGAAGGACAGACATCAGTCAACCATCTACTCTGTAGGGCTTTAGTAGCCATGCTGGGCATGAAAAAAACTTTAAAATAAGTTTGATCAATAAGTTCCCCTTCTTGAATGACTCATAGTCTTATAGGGAGTTGTGCCAGCTGCATCTGAAATAAACAAAATCAAAACTGTGTTATTGGTGTAGAAACTTTCATCTCAGATTTTGTGAGCCACTCTGATTTAGCATATTCTCATGTGTTTCAGTAAAGTCATTCAATATAAAATATTGAAGTCCAATATTTTGATGTTGAGACTTATAACACCAACTCCTTCTTGCACCTGGAGGCTGCCTATAAATCTGTCAGATAATGTGTCCTGATTTTTTTTAATGGGAAATATGGTCACTGCTTGCTTAGAGCAAAAAGAAATATGAAAGGTGATGTAATGGTGGTTCATTGCCCTAGATTTTCTGGAACAGGCCTGATTTTAAACAGCCTGCGCTGTGATCAGATAAATGTCCGCTGGTTTTAAAAATATGGTCACTTGAGACAATAGTGTAAGTGCTGGAAGTTGGGAGGTGGGAGAGATGAGAGGGGGCTGGATAACTGGGGAGGCTCTTGAGAAGGGGTGTGAGTAGTCCTGGAGTGGTGGGCAGAGAGAGGAAGGGTATAGTATCCCAGGATTGCTGCTTGTGTGATTCCACTAGCTGTGCGTATTTCTCATGTATCATAGTCACTTAACAGTGTATAGTGAATATTTTTAGAAAGGACAACATTAAGAGAAGAAATCTGAGGTATGACATAGCCTGTGGACAAATAGAAATGATCTTTTGCAGCAGGGAAATAAGTGAGAATTGGTTATACTGGCATTTAGCCCCAGATATTGTTTCTCAGCTTTATAAATAAATGCTACGTACTTAGGGATGGAGTTCTCTCCCCAGTACCCATCTGTGAGTATGTTTGGAAATGAGGCCCTCTCTCTTATAGCCAGGGTGCAGGAACAGCAGTGGCCTGAGGCCTGAGGGATGGTGGGGTCTTTACCAAAGAGAAGGCCTAGCTGATCAGATGGGTCAGTGTTACCCTTTTCTGATGGGTCTTCCCCTCAGGTGACTCCATGGACGTTCAGAGCTGAGAATTCTGACTGCCATGGCCTGCACATCTACTCTGGTGACAGACCCTACTGAGGTCAGCAAAACCAATTTCGAAGAAGCTGAGGGCCAAGCAGCTTTAGTTTTCTCCACTTCTTCCTGCCTAACAGAAGGAAGAAGAAGCACCACCCTTGCCTGTGGGACCCTGGCCCTGCACCTTCTGTGAGGTCTAAGACAGAAAACAGCTTTGAAATGAAAACCGCTCTCACACTTGCATCCTGCTGCAGATGATGAAGGGCTCTTGGGCCCCAGGTATATGCCCATTCTCCTGGCAGCAAACTGGCTTCCGGGGCATGAAGCCCCTGCCTGGCTCAGGCTGGGACAACACCACTGTCAGTGAAGTGGCTACTGTGATGACAGGCAGTCCAGCATCTAGGGGCTCCTCAGAAGGTGAGAAGTGGTGATGGATGTTAAGCTTTTCTAGGCTAAAGTGGGCTCTCTAGGGTCATAACAAGTTAACAGAGCCTTTCAGTACCCACAAAATACAAACCAGGCCATTTCTCAGAAGCCACCAGGGTCCCTCCCAGCAGCTGGTTCCCCTGAAGGCACCTCATAGGCACCATTCTTCCCTGGGAATAGCTTCTTGCTGCCACTTTCTGATACTCCTGTGGAATGGACACCCAACCACTCTTGCCTCTTTCTCAACCACTCAGGCCTGGAGGTGACTACAGCTGACTTGCTCACTTAAGGGAAGACCCTGCCTAGGGGCGGGCCCTGGTGCCTTCCGACGCTGCTACGCATTTTCAGCAGCAGCTCAGGCTGCCCTGGGATTCTCTGGGCTGGTGGGCTGGTGCTGAGGCGGAGCACCGCCTACAGGCTCCTTCAACCCAGATTAGAGATGAGACCATAGCGCTTAATTTCTTAGAGCCCTGTGTCTAGAAAAGGAGAGCAGATGCCCAGGCTTTCTGCAGACTCCTTATCGACCCTACTCCTTTCATTAGGGATATTCTATGAGGTGGGGAGAAGGGTTGTCGGGGCTGGAAAGCTCTCAACACAAGCAACCCTTGAGCATCTCTGTAGCAGTCTGGGAAATCAGCTGGTTTGGAACCCGCTCTACCAGCCAGGGGTTGGCCGGGCTGAAGCATTCTGCACTAACCCACAGCTTTGGGCAGAGGGGAGGCACCCAGCCTTCTCTTCGGTGACTGCAGCTGCTAAGCAGGACCAGCCCCTGTGGGGATGGAGATGCTGCTGGCCAGCTCCGCTGGGCCCCAGCCGCACAGCTCCCTGAGGATCACATAGTTGAAAGGGACATTGGCAGGAGGAGGAAAGGAAAGTTTGAGTTTTGTTTTCACTAAATAACTGGGCAGCTTTCCCCTCCATTTTTCCAGATGCTTCTTCAAAAAATAATTTCAATGGCTTGGACTGGAATGTTTAAATCTGCTTTAAATGTGTGTTTTGCGCTGGAACTCAACCCCCTTTGGCATTCCCCTGCCCCCAACACGCCATCAGCAAACGCCCAGAGGAGCACCACATGTAAAGGCTTGCTCACAATAGGACCTTATTTGAGGGTCATTGGCATTTATTTCTTCTGTCTTTCCTGTGTTGCCTGGGGCCCTGCCCTAAAATTCCTGAACAATATGGGCAAGAATCGCATGGCATAGAACTTAATTGGCAGCAGTAATACATCAGGCAGAAGTGGCTGAAGAGAACTGCTCTGGTGAGCCTGGACCTGTCTGTGGAGACAGATTGGAGGAAGAGAGGGAGCCCCAGACCTCCTCTTGGCTGGGCTCGCACTGCTCTGGCCTGGAGTCCTTCCACCTTCACCTCTCCTCTAGCCCATCCTGGTGTGGGATCCCTGAGCCTCTTCCATAAGGTCAGCAACCCTCTCTTGTCTAGTCAGACTTGAATGGGTGGTTCTTACAAATCCAGTCCCCTCAGTCAGGTCAACCCAGCTCCCTTGGTGCAGGGTGCTGGAGTGGGACATGGCCTGGAGTCCTGCTGAGCTCTAACCAATAGCCCACTGAGCTTCTCCTCACCTTCCTCTGTGGCTGATGGCATACCCCTGTCATCCAACAGGTTGGGAGCCATTTTGGGGTGGAGAACCTGCTGTCTTCATCTTATTTCCTGGCCCAGAGAGAAGGACTGTGTTGCCGGAGTACAGTGGGCAAGGACAGAGCTGGGAAAGAAGCAGGCAGGGCCAGATTTCATAGAGCCTTGTAAGCCACACTAACTGGATCTTATTCTTAGTGCAATAAGAAGCCATTGGAAAAATTTTAAATCAAAGTGACTTTGATCTGACTTCTAATTTTTAGATTTCTTCTTCTTCATTTTAATACTTAACATAAAGCTACTGTACTAAAGGCTATGTAGTATTTGGCAAAGGGATAAACATATAAATAAGACAAAGCATCATTTAGAAATAGATACACACATATATATGGCTCATTGATTTTTTTTATTGTGTCAAATATACATTGCATAAAACTGTCCATTTTAAAACCCTGGCTGGTAGCACAGTGGATAGGTGCTGGCCTGTGAACCCAAAGGTTGCTGGTACTATTCCCCAGCCAGGGCACATAACCTGGTTGCAAGCCAGGTCTCCAGCCAGGTCTGTAGCTGGAGGCAGGTGAAAGGCAACCATACATTAATGTCTCTCTCCCTCTCTGCCTCTCTCCCTCCCCTTCTCTCTAAAAATAATAAATAAAATCTTTTTTAAAAAAGCCTGACCATTTTAAAGATGTTCAGGTGTACTTTTAAGTGGTATTAAGTACATTTACAGTTATTGTATGATTAGTACCACCATCCATTTCCCAAGCCTTTTTCATCTTAAAAAATAGAAACTCTGTAGCCATTAAACAATAATTCCTTCTTTCTCTCCTCCTCCCAGCCCCTGGCAACCACCATTCTATTTTCTGTCTCCTGAATTTGACTACGCCAGGTAGCTCATTTAAGTGTAATCATAACAGAATTTGTTCTTTTGATATTGGCTTCTATCACTTGTCATGTCTTCAAGGTTCATTTATGTTGTAGTATGTATCAGTATGTCCTCCTTTGTAAGGTTAAATACTATTCTATTGTATATACATGCATATATATGTCACATTTTGTTTATCCATTCATCCATGGATGGACACTTGGGTTGCTTCACCCTTTTGGCTAGTGTGACTAATGCTGCTATACAAATACCTCTTTGAGTCACTGCTTTCAATTCTTTGAAATATTTACATAGGGGTGAAAATTGCTGGATCATGTGGTAATTCTATGGTTAATCTTTTGGGGAAACATGACACTATTTTCCACAGCAGCTGCACCATTTCACATTCTCACCAGCAATGCACTGGGATTCCAGTTTCTCCACAGCCTTGCCAACATGTTATTTTCTGATTTAAAAAATAGTAATAAACCCCTTTAAAATGAGTTTTTATAAAAAGTTCTAAACCCATGAGGGCAGACAGAATGGGAGAGACACAGGAGCAGATCAGAAATGTCAACAAGTTGATAAACAATGGAAAGCTAATAGATGATTGGCTGACTTAGGTCTCAGCTTTCTGTGTTGTGCTGGGCCTGTGGTTAGGCGGGTGGGCAGCAGGCAAAAGTAAGCCGTCTTGTGCCAGAAAAATCCCCCAAAAGGCTGAGGAATTAGAGGCATCTAGTGCTTTCAAAGCCTGACTTGTGAAGTAGAGCTGAAAACTGGAGGATTGGTGAATAATGTTTGGAATAAGTAGCAATTGGGCCCCAGGGCCCCTTCTGTACTCCATGCACCGAGCCTTTCATACCCAAAAGGACTGAAGGTCCCAGGACACAAGACACAATGTAGACAGGGTGAAGTGTTGCACTCAAAAGAGAGAGAGGCCAAGTGAGAGTCAGCAGAGTGAAATCAGACCTCTCAAGGCCTTCCCTAAGGGTCCGTAATGCTGGTAAACAGAGTCAATTGCTGTATGGCCACTACCACCACCACCAGAGCAGGAAGTTGGGAGAGGACAGTTTCTTTGCAGAAACTGATTACCTTAAGAATGGAAATCCACATATATTGACAGTTGAAGGATTTTACCCATTCACTATACTGGGGGTCTGACAAGTTGACAAGTAAGTCCCCACCAGTGTGCATGGAATTTTTAATTTCTTCACTCATATATATGAAAAATTGCTGAGGGATTATCATATGTCCAGGGGAAGCCTCAGTTATGAAATAGACAAAAAGAACCAAAAAAGAACTAAGTAGACCAGAAGATTTCAGAAAATGGAAAAAAGTTCAAAAGAAATTACCTCAGAGGTAAGTTATTGCTTTCATTAAACAAGAAGAGAAAATTATTCAAAAACAGTTTTAAACGAACTGAAAAAGAAAGGAGTTTTTGAAGTTAACGATAGCCAAAATAATAACTAAGTTCAAAAGACTGGTTGGAAGATAAAATCAAGGAAATCTCTGGGAAAGAACAAAAAGATGGAAGTGGAAAACAAGCAAGAGAAGAAATGTAAAGGGTCAATCTAGTAGAGCTAATATCCAACCCCTAGGCATTCTTCAAGGAGAGAATACAGTAAACAACAACAACAACAACAACTAGTAGAGTTTTCTCTACTAGTCAGAACACAAAAACTCAAAATTGAAAGGTATTATCCATATAAGGCAATGCCAATAATGAAAAGGCCTATTGCTGAAGGTCCAATACAATGAGTGAAGGAGAACTAACACCAAGGCGAGTGAGTCATCATGAAATTTTAGACTATTGGGGAGGAAGAGAAGACTACAAAAGTTTAAAAGGAGCACACACACACACACACACACACACACACACACACATACATACACCCCAACACAGAGGTAAATTTTTAACCTATTCTTTCATTCTTAAGAAACCACTGGGGGAGGAGGTGTTCAACCAAAATGGTGGCCTACACCAAGACATTCCCAAGAGGATGGTGAAAGCCTGGAAAGCATCCAGTTTAGAGTGAAAACGGGTAATAGAATGGCTCAGGAATATCTCCAAAGGAGAAAAAGAGCCACTGATAAATTCATTACCTGATACCTTTGGCCATTTCTGAGAAGAATTTTATAGTTCTCTTGAGACGTTGGGGTTCTTAAAAAACTAAGCGAACCAAAAAGCATAACCATCATTATTAACTTCATGAAAAGTGAAAAGTTCAAGAAATTTAATTTTTATATACTCTGCATCTTGGCAGTAAGCAAAGTTAAAATGAAGCAAACACTAACACTGACATAAAAATTATGATGTAATTATTGGGGGAAGGAGAAGGGTTTATGCAGAGAGAGATTTGATAGCTAAAAGCTCGTATTCTATGCAAAACATTAAGAAATAATGCCTATAATGAGCAAAACTAACAACAAGCAAAACAGAACCAAGTATATGAATACAAGGAATAGGCCTTCAGTGGTCAGGGGGAACGGGGTTGGGGGGAGGGAGGAGGCAGAGGCAAGAAAGGGGAGCAGCTTAGACAAGAACCTAGTATAAAGGAACCATGGACATGAACAACAGGGGTGATTGACTTTGGGGGGAATGGGTGGATGGGGAGGGGGACAGAGGGGAGCAAAAAGGGGATGGATGTAATACAACAACAATGAAATAAAAAAAAAAGAAAGAAAAAGAAATAATGCCTAGGCCTGGCTGGTGTGGCTCAGTGGATTGAGTGCCGGCCTGTGAACAGAAAGGTTTGAGTCTCAGGTAGAGCACATGCCTGGGTTGCAGACCTATGAGAGGCAACTATTCGATGTTTCTCTCCCTCTCTTTCACCCTTTCCCCTGACAAGTAAATAAAATCTTTCTTAAAAAGAAATAATGTCTAAAATTAAAATAAAGCAGTAGTTGTGAAGGGTTCTTGTTTAGAAATATGGAAGCAAGTACCAGATGAAATGGCTACAAGAACTGACAATGACCACTTCCAGGAAGTGGAAGTTGTGGTGGGGTGAGTGGAACAGAGCCCTGCTTTTGCTGTTGTGGTCGTTATGACTTATAGCCCCAATTGGCCATGTACATATGTATTGTCTTGGTGAGAATAAAAGCAATTTGAGAAATCATGTTTGATTGTGCTTTTCAGCCTGGTGAGCCAGCAGACACTGACATTGCACAAATAGCAACTTTTGACTTTTCTTGGATGTGGTTCTCTATACAGATCAGGATGTCTTTAGGCAGGTAGGATCTGGGGAGATCATTCTGCCTTGAAGTGGCAAACTCGCTAGACTGCTTTCTGTCCCCTGACAGCATCCCAGAGATGCTCAGGCAGCACAAAGGGTCCTACTTCCAAAGTCCCACCTGCTCACATCCCCTCCCTCACCGCCTGCCACCTGGGGAGAATCCAAGCAAAATACATGCTCGTCTGGGGGCATGCACATGGAGCAGGTGCTGAGTCACAGGGCAGCCTGAAGACACCAAAAATCAGAATTTAAGACAAGAGAACCAAATCAAGATATTCTTGGTTTGTTGAGACCCTTGGGTTACTTTTGCCCACCTCTGCTTTTAAACTCTATTCCCATAGAGTCCTCATAGGCCAGGACCTTCCCAGTACAATCTGTGGCCAATTTCAGAGTCTGTGACATCTAGCTCCACTGTTTGAGGGGTGAGGAGGCGTTGCCAGATAGCCTGTGTGCTGTTTGGGGTGGAGCCCTCTGCTCCACCCTTTCTGCCAGTGAGGTATCTCTCCCTCCCTCTCTCTCTCTCTTCTCTCTCTCTCTCTCTCTCTCTCTCTCTCTCTCTCTCTCTCTCTCTCTCTCGGTCCAACCACAGCTGGCTAGGAACTCCAAATTTTATTGCCCCAGATTTCTTTCTTTCCCAGCACTCACTCATGCCCTTGAAATTCCATGGCCACATTAGTCAGTGAGGCAGAAATCAAGGGGAAGGGCTCTGTCCCACAAGTGCACATAGTGTTACAGGAGTGGAATGACAGTACAGTCAGAACCACAGGGTGCACGCGATCAATTGGCAATAACATTGCATCTCCTTATTTCATGTGCTTCATATTAATTTTGAAAAACTATGTTTCTAAGGTTATGATTTAACATCATTGTTTCAGATATAAAGTATTCAATTCTGAGAGCAACTGTCATGTCAAAGGAATACGATGTTAGAGCAACCATAAGTTCTGGACTGTGGGCAGGGCCAACTGCTAAGGAACTTGTGGACTTCAATAACATCCCTTTACATACAGTTGACAATGTGAAGAAGGTATATGATGCTGATCCTGATGTTGACACACCAACAAGGAAAACGTATAAGGTACACAAGGATCACCCAAGTCCAGGTATTGTACACAGAATCCAGGAGAGCATCAGTGAAGATCCAGGAAAGTCAATGTGCTCCATAGCAAGAGAACGGTTCACAAGATTAATGCTGAAGATATCGGATACAGATTGTATATTAGAAGAGGCCAGTTTATGACACAGCAAAGGAAAGGTGCTTTGAAAAAGCTAGGAAATTACTAACAAAATTGAAAAATCCCAAAAGAAAAAACCCTCTGATTTTCATCTCCAATCCAAAGAATTTTCAGCAGGACCAAATTGTCAACAAAAGAAACAACAGGTGGATCTATTAGAATCTTAATGAAGTCCCAATGTCATGAAAATAAAATTTCCTGCTACAGTGATAGCGTTAGGTTGTCAGCAATGAAGGAGATATCACGACCCTGCATTTTTTCCCACAAGGCTTAAAGGTGACTGCTGATGTTAACCTTGATGTTTTGAGAGAAGTAGTTGTACCGTGGATGAACCAAGTTGCAAATGAACATCATTTTATCTTCCAACAAGATGGTGCACTAGCACGTAACGCCAAAAAGAGGCAAGAATTTCTCAATGTCGATGTTCCTGAATTCTGGACAAAGGAAATCTGGCCACCTAGTTCACCAGATGCAAATCCTTTAGACTATTATGTATGCAGTATTTGTAAGAAAGGTTAATAAACAACTTCATTCCAATAAAGAAGCTGTTAAAACTAAGATTGAAAACATGATGATGTCCATGGATAAAGGAAAGTTAATTAAAGCAAGTTTAAGATTCCGAAGTTGAATTGAGTCTATTATTGCAGCAAATGGAGACTTTTTTGAACAATTTAAAAAATAATGACTATGTTTATGTATTTACATATAAGAATAAATTTATTTCAAAATATAACAGCTTTGCAGTATGTTGTTTATTTTACTAAAATTTTGCCACTTTATTGTGTGCACCCTGTATAGACGGATTGGATGTTTGTTTTAAAATGTGCTTTGCAATGTTACATAAAACAATTACTTCTCTAGTGGGGTTTACTCTCAAAATAAAAATAATAAGCCAGTTCAGCTAAGGCATAAGTTGTTCTCTAACTGTTCAGTGTTTATCAAAGAATATGATGCCTTGTAATTATTCATAGAATGTGGGCTTTGTGAGGGGAGGAGAGGCAAGCCCAGAAATTTCCACATATTGATATTTCTTTGGGCACAGTTTCACAGCTGTTAACAAAGCTGGGAGCTGAATGGATCTAACCTTTAGAACTGATAAGTGTTCTATTGTACACATACTATCTCATTTTATCCTAAACCTTTCCATGGAAGTGGACACTGGTATTATCCCATCTTACCGTTGTGTCCACTGAGAGCCATTTAAGTAACTTGCCCAAGGTCAGGTGACAGGTGATCAGTGCAGCCAGGATTCACACAAATCTGATTCTAGAAATCACATACCTTCCTGAATTAGAACTCCTCTCTGCAAGTGAGAGAAACCAGCTCCACCAGGGTAAGCCATAGAGATGTATTGCCTCATATAGTAACTGAGTGGATGTGGAGTCCACCACAGGTCCGTGAGGCAGTGCCTCCATCTCTTTCCCACTGTGTATGTGGCATCTTATTTTGTAGATGGCTTCCTTTTCTTTGGTGGGGCCAAGAAAATGAGGGGCAAGGATGGGAGAAGGTGGCTGCAGGCTATGTCTTTCCAGCTCTGGATCGCTCTGAAAAGAGATAATTTGATCTCCCTTTATTCTAATTTAAAATTGTAGGGAAAAGCTCTGATTGGCTGCCTTGGATCATTTGCTCATTTTTGGAACCCAGGTACTTTGTCCAGGAGGAAGCTGACCGATGGCACACCACCAGAATCGTTATAGAGGGGGCTGTATAGAGGGGGCTGGGCTGTTTCTCAGGGGTGGGGGTGGGGGTGGGGGGGAGGGTTGGAAAGGGGTGTGCAACTTACATTGGGAAAAGTGGACAGAAGATCCTGAGCAAATTTTTTTTTTTAAGCTACAGCACTAATTTGTTAAATCTTTATGATGCAACACACCTCTTACTAATCTTTTAGTATATTTGTGAGTATATTTCAACTTGGTAGTAGAAACAGGAGAGTGAGCTCCCAGGTCAGCCTTACCAGATGCAGATACTGTGTTCTTGAAAGCCTTCATGAGAGGGAGTAATGGAAAAACCCCAGGACATGGTGAAAAAGGCTTCTGATAAGGTGGGAATCTCTGAGCCATCCCATGGGCACTGGGGTTCAAACAGAAGAGCACTCATTTTTATATGAAAACTATGAATTTGAAAGAACTAAGAAAATGCCTGACAGTTAAGAAAGACATAGACAGCAACACACTAATAGTAGGGGATTTTAATACCCCACTATCAATAATGGACAGATCTTCCAAACAAAAAATCCCCAGAGATGTTGTGGCATTGAACAACACTCTAGAGGAAATGGACCTAACTGATATATACAGAGTCTTTTACCCCAAAGAAGCAAAATACACATTCTTCTCAAATGCACATGGATCATTCTCCAAGATAGACCACATGGTATGCCACAAGACAAGCCTCCACAAATACAGGAAGATTGAAATCATACAAAGTATCTTCTCAGATCACAATGGCTTGAAACTAGAAACCAAATTCAAGGGAAAAACCAAAAATTCTCTAACTCATGGAGACTGAATAACATGCTTTTAAGCAATGAAGGGGTCAACAATGAGATCAAAGATGAAATCAAAAAGTTCCTGGAAACAAATGACAATGAACACACAACAGCCCAAAACCTATGGGATACAGCAAAGGCAGTTCTAAGGGGGAAATTTATAGCAATACAGGCCTTCCAAAAAAGGTTACAAGAAGTTTCTAAAAACGATCTAACCACAAAGCTGCAATAACAAGAGGAGCAACAACAAACAAAGCCCAGAGCAAGTAGAAGGAAGGAAATCATCAAGATCAGAGCAGAACTAAATAACTCAGAGATTCAAACTACAATTTGAAGAATCGACAGGACCAGGAGCTGGTTCTTTGAAAAAATAAACGAAATCGACAAGCCCTTATCCAGACTCATCAAGAAAAAGAGAGAGAGGACCCAAATA
>PVIW01015252.1:0-20431 GCA_004026585.1 Noctilio leporinus | reverse complement strand
AGTTCTCCCAACACCATTTGTTGAAGAGACTGTTTTTACTCCATTGGATGTTCCTTCCCCCTTTGTCAAATATGAGTTGACCATAGAGTCCTGGGTTAATTTCTGGGCTCTCTATTTTGTTCCATTGATCTATATGTCTATTCTTATGCCAGTACCATGCTGTTTTGATGACAGTAGCCTTGTAGTATTGTTTGAAGTCTGGGATTGTGATTCCTCCTACCTTGTTCTAAAGTTGTATTATTTATTCAAAATTTCTTCTCTGTGCCTCAATTTCATCCTCTGTACACGTGGATAATAATAGTACTTGCCTGATTGGGTTATTATTAGGAATGTAAAGAGCCTAGAAAAAAATATAGCTTGAATTTATCTAATGCTAATTATTACTGGGAGGCAGCAAAGCTCAGTGTTAAAAAGATGGTTTTGGGATGCAAACCCTAGCTCTGCTGCTGCAGTCTTGGGACGGCTAGCGCCTCAACTTTCTCCTTTGACAAGTGGGGATAATTATGTAAATATCTTGTCCACAGGGTTGCAGTGAGGATTAAGTGAGCCATTTATATAAAGTCCTTTATACAGTGGCACAGGCAGATGCTCTTCAGATGTTGGCTGTTATTGTTTATTGAGTGAGTGGGAGGTGTGTGTGCGGGGGAGCAGAGGGTTTGATCCTGCAGGAGGCTGGGCAGTGTCAGGGGTGGGGGTGGCAGATGGGGGGAGGGGAAGAGGGCACTTTGCTGGAGACTTCTGATCTTCCTTCTTGGAGGGCTGATATGCTGACCCTGGAAACAGATGGGTAAGGGAGACTTTCTTGACCTGGAAACTTGGCAGAAGCCTTTGAGATAATGGATAAGAATGTATTTATCCAGGGGCAATTTAAGTTGCATTAAATTTTAACTTTGCATTTAAATTGCTGGCTGAGTTTAGAGCACACATGACAAACACAATGCCCTTGGGCCAAATCCGGCCCTCCACCTTGTTTTATCTGGTCCCCGCACCTTCAGCCTAGCACCTTGTTTCTACCTGGCTTGTTTAACTGTTAAGGAGTAGTTACATTCATACAGTCCTAAAATGACATTCGGTTCTTTGAAGGCAGCTTCAATGCTGATGTCCCCTGCCATGAAAATGAATTTGACACCCCTGCTCTAGAGGGAGATCTAGTCCTGGCTCTGCAGTCCCCATGTGTGCTAGTGACAGTTTCCCATTCCTCATAACAGTCTGTGAGGCCAGCTTGGGTGCCCTCTCTTCACAGGTGAGGAAACTGAGGCACGGAGGAGTGAAGCCCCTCTGGGCATCAGGTCTTCTGACCCCCAAGCCCTTATGCAGTTGGGCTGTGTGCAACTCTGGGAAACTTCCTTTACCAACTGGATAAATCCCTTTCTGTAAAACTGCAAAGTAATTTCTGCAGTTACTCTCAGTACCAAGACTGGTGACAGTTCTGACAGCTTTGTGGGCCTCCCCTCAACTCTTCCTGCCCCATTGTCTTAAGTCAATTCCAGAAATGGCTGGTGCTGTGATAGCCGAAGTCTCACTTTCTTACTTTGCTTAGTTTTAGTGCCACCATCTGAGAAAGCAGCAATGAGAGCTTCCATGTTTTCTAAAATCTGTAGTTTGCCATTCCCTTCAGTTTACAAAAGAGGATGGGCTACCTTTCTGGTGTTTCATGCTCCCCTAGCATTTTCCTTCTCAGAACCTGACTTTGCCCTTCACCTTGGGTCTGTTCACCTGTGTGGCCCTGACAGAGGCCTGGCTCAGGGGAGGTTGAGCCAGGAAGGTGGGGCGTGTGTGGGGGGAATCTGACTTCCATGTGTTCCAGGCTTTCTGCCCTCCTGTTCTGGGCTCCTTCTGAACTTCGTTTTGCTCAGTTCCTAGAAACCTGGATCCCAGACCACCAGCCCTGCCAGATCTGCACATGCCTCAGTGGGCGGAAGATCAACTGCACCTCTCATCCCTGCCCTACAGCTAGAGGTGAGTTCACTCTCCCCTGGGGCTCCTGGAGGAAGAAGAGCTCCCTCCAGGCCCTGTAGCCACCAGGCCCTGCCTGCGTTTCCCAGGCCAGCCCACCTTTCTTTGCCTCTTTGAGCTGGGGCTCCCGCTGTTCTGTACCTGGAGTGGCCATTCTCAGAGGTTAACCCTGCCCTCCTGTCCTGCCTTGGCCCTGACTCAGTCTCCTAGAGGGTACATTCAGCGGTCAATAGGACTTGGGGAGGCTCACTCATTGGAGGGCCCATGTCCTGAAACCTTATGGCCTCCCACATCGGGCCTGTGCTGGTTTCAGTGAACAGGAGTCTGCAGCATTTTAAATCTTGCTCCAGGCTGTACCACTATTTCTTTCTCTGACTTCAGTGGCTTTCTTCCCCAGCTCCCACCTGTGGCCTATGTGAAGTGGCCCGTCTCCACCAGAATGCAGACCAGTGCTGCCCAGAGTATGAGTGTGGTATGTGTTCAGCCCTGGGCATTCTCCAGGGCCCAGGGCCCAGCCCCAGGGGAGCAGTGCAGGTGCCGTAGCTGGCACAGGGTATGCAAAAAGGAGGTGGGAAGGGCGGACAGGATTTTCCAAAAAGTGCAGAGTAACCATTAGAATATAGGATTTGCTTCCTAGAGTGATTCTGCAGTAAATTATTAAATGTCAGATGTGAAAGCATTAAAAAAAAAAAAAAGGGCGGGGGTAAACACCAGGGGGTGGAGGCAGGGGAAGTGCACAGAAATTTACTAAAGAGAAAGTGTTGCCAGGGTAACCTATTTTCCTCTTCATTTCTGAGGATACTACATTCAGAGAAGGTCACACACAGGGCACCTTGATTTCAGCCAATTATTTGTCGAAGGGTTTCATTATTGGCTTGCCGACTGCGTAATGAATAATGGGCTGAATAATGATGTAACTGAGTGAATCCAGAGCTGATAGGATTATGGTTAACATGATGGGAGACCTCAGATACTCTGTCCCTGTCCTGTCCAATATGTTTATTAATTGAATGGATAAAGACATAAAAATTAAATAATCTAAGAAATTTATTTATGTTGATGAAATTGATCAGGGGTAAATAGAAGTCCTGTGGAGAGGGAGATCTGATTTGAGAATAGCCTGTGTAAAATAGATCTGAGAATGTTAATAGTGAATAGAACTGGAGGGATCATTCAGCTCAAGTCCTTCATTTTGTAGACATGATTACACTTCTATAGCATGTCAGGCATGTTCCCTTTATTATTTCGTGACATCCTTAGTCTGATTCTATGATGTTGACTTCCCACCTTGCAGAAAATGAAACAGGTCTAGGGGGCTCGGGTGACTTGGTTGTGACTTGGAAGTCCTAGCAGATGACAATTTTAACCAATATGAACTTATCGTATGACTTGGATCTATCTATCTATCTATCATCTATCTATCTGCCCCCTCTACCTCTATCTGTATCTGTATCATCTCTATCTCATTATTACCATCTACCTAAAACAGCAGAAGTCTGCATGAGTAAGAATGGAAGGTACCACTCACAGGTAATACAAGAACAACCTTGCTGAACTCTGAGTGGATGTCTCTTTTTCCTGTCTCTTAGTGTGTGACCTGGTGAACTGTGACCTGCCTCCCGTACCTCACTGTGAAGGTGGCCTCCAGCCAACACTGACCAATCCCGGCGAGTGCAGACCCAGCTACACCTGTGGTAAGGCCTCGGTGGATGAGGAGGGGATGGTGCAGCCACTCTTTCCTAGCCTTGGGGAAGGTATCCTGTATTCTCGTTAGCCAAATCTGGGGTCGGGGCATGCCTGGAACAGAGGGGTTAAGGTCATACCTGAATTGAATTCTCTAAGAAACCTCAGCTGCACATTGCTGAAGGTGTACCAGGTGTGGGCATAGCTGTGGGCATATTCTTCTTGGGCTGCAAGAATGAGTATGAGTGTGGTATGTGTTCTGCCCTGGGCATTCTCCAGGGCCCAGGGCCCAGCCCCAGGGGAATGGTGCAGGTGCTGTAGCGGGCACAGGGTCCCAGGCGCAGGGTGTTGGGTCGAAGATGAAGAAGTCTATGGATCTAATTTTTATTTACTCCCATCTTTCCATACACCATCAGTGGGGAGGAAATGTTTCTTTGGTTTGCCCTCATCATTAGATCTTCTTCCCAAACAAATTTATAGGTTCGCCCCTTTGTATGCTTATATACTTAAATCACTAAATTCTATAATTTAAGCATAGGGTTGGACTAAAGTAGAACATGTCAAGAAACTGAATCCTGTGTTTATTTCCTGAGAACACCCACTTTAACTCAAGTGGAGCCCTTGTTCTGTTGATTTAGAATCTCTCTTGAGTTCCTAGACGTAAGAACTCAAGTGTGAGAGGAAAGCACCTTGTATTTGAAGGAGGTTGTGAATATGCAAAGGACACAGGATGAGATTTATACAATGACATGTGGGTTTGACCAATTGCCATCATTGTTTTATTCAACCTTTTGAAAAGACCTAAAACTTCTAGGTACTGAGGTGGGGATAAGATCACATAAGTACCAGCATATGAAAATTCTAATGATATACTAGACCTATCTAGGTCTTAGGGATTCTACATCTGCCGTCCCTTGAGACTCAATAGCTGTAAAGACCCCACCCCTTTCAGATGTGCGTGAGAAGGTAATAGAGAGGGACCAAATAGCCTTTACTTCTTCTCCCTTAAACTTCCTAGCTTTACACATCTCCCTTTGATTGATGCTCTTATTTTTCTGAAGACTAACTTGTTTTGGGGATGATTGGCTAACCCCACAGTCCCTGAACCTCACTCACATGTATTTCGGATTTAATATTCTGGGTCTAGGGTTTCCTGGGTCCTTATTTAATAGCTGAATATTTACAAACCCTGGCTGATTTCAATGTGCAGTATGGCAGGACTAAGGTGTCTCTTGTACTGCCCCTCAGCCTGCAGGAAGGAAGACTGCGAAAGGGAGTCCCCACCTTCCTGCCCCCCACACCGGATACCAACCCTTCGGAAGACCGAGTGCTGTGATGAGTATGAGTGTGCTTGCAACTGTGTCAACTCTACCGTGAGCTGCCCTCTTGGATACCTGCCCTCGACCATCACCAATGACTGTGGCTGCACCACGACCACCTGCCTTCCTGACAAGGTAGGGACTGCTCACCTGCGGCTGGGATGCCACCAAATATCTACTCTTCATGGAAGATTTGCCTTCCTGCTCATACTGAGTGTTATATGGCTTGGTGGGTGAACTGGGTGAGAAGTCAACATTCTATTTCAGCTTAATGGAAATTTAGTTAGTTTAGGAGGTATTTATCAAGAACCTGCAGCACCATGGCTAGGTGCTGAAGTTACAAAGGAAGTATAAGACATAGTCTGACCTTTCAAAGGATCGTTTGTAGGTTAGCTAAGGAAATAATATGATTGCATGGATTACTTAGAGATTAATTAATAGTTTACTCATTTGTTAATTATTATCGATTCATACACCTAGCCATCCATCCATCCATTCATTCATCTACCATCTACCATCTACCATCCCTCTCTTCCTTTCCTTTCCTTTCCTTTCCTTTTCCTTTCCCTTTCCCTTCTTTTGCTTCCCTTCCCTTTCATTTCTTTCTTTCCCTTCCTTCCTTCCTTCCTTCCATCCAATATTTACCAAGCAACTATTACCCTCTACCAGAACTAGTATTGTGTTAGGTGCTATGGGAGGAATGTTAAGATGCAGTCAACTTATGGTCTTGCTAATATATATAAGACAATAGTCATAGAATGCAGCAAAATATCAACAATATATGAATACTAAATATGGATATTAAATGCACATAGCAGTTCTAGGAGAGGGATCCACCAAGGAGATCTATCATGCAAGGTTTAACTAGCAGAACTTGAAATGAACCAGAATCGCAGCAGGAAGACCTGAGCAGAGTCAAAGCTACTGGATTGTGCAGGATGAGTCTTGCAATGAATGCCAAGGAGAAGCCACAGTTATCTTTCCCTACAGCCCAGTAGGGCTAGAGCAGACACTCATTTGCCTGAGTGCTCTAGACTTCTCGTTTCTTCTGGTTTCTCTTACAGCTCAAGGTTTCTAAGTACTTAGGTTCTGGAGAAGCAGGAACAGGTCTAGGTTTTATGCTTATTAAAATCTACTTTAGAAGTGTACCCACATTTAGGCAAAGCTCATGTTGGTTTTATTTATTGCTGTATTCTCCGAGCAATCCAAAGCAACTTCCAAAACATAGCAGATGCTTCCTAACCTCTTATTTAAATGAACTGAATGAGTTCACTCATTGGAAACCTTGTGCCTACAGGTGTGTGTCCACCGAGGCACTATCTACCCTGTTGGCCAGTTCTGGGAGGAGGGCTGTGACATGTGCACCTGCACCGACCTGGAGGATGCTGTGATGGGCCTGCGTGTGGCCCAGTGCTCTCAGAAGCCCTGTGAAGAAACCTGCCAGTTGGTAAGGAGGACAGAAAGGCTAGGCACTGTGTGGAGCAATCATGGTATGGAAGTAAGAGAGAGGATCCCAGGAAAAGGTAAAAAAGTCCCTTTAGTAAACTGTGGTTCAAGACCAGGATGAGGAGGAGGGAGGGAGATGGGGTTGGGGAAAAGAAAGGAGTATGAAGAAAGGATTGCAATGCCATCCTCTTGTGATTTAATTCTTGGCTAATGGACATATCGGTTGCATGGGGTCTTGAGCCCAGAGGACTATGGAGTTGTTTTGAGCAGAGATGTGAACCTAATACCTGGAAAAGAGGACTTGATTTTTTCCCTGTCTCTTCCCTCTTCAGACATCACCTTAGGCTGTGGCTAGAACAGACACCTGTTTGGAATCTTCTGAGATTGTCTTAGTTTTAATGTCCTGTAGTGCTTCTACATAGACTGGTGTTTTTTTAAGGCTGTGCTTATAATTTGAAGTACAGAAAATATGATTACTGTTCCCCAATTCAGTTGTAAACCCTTCTCACTGTGGCCTACCCCTGAGGTCCCTCCGTGTTTTGGGGGACTCTATTATTGCACACTTAAAACTAATAAGACCCTAGAAAAAATGAAGCAATCCTGTGCAAGGAGAATTGGGAGTCCAATTGTGCTTGCTGGTTTAATGCTATTATTGTTATTATTATTAATCATTATTAGCAGTAGTATGATCAATAGAGAATGATGATAAAAGGAGAGTAACAAACATCTTGTGGTTGCTTTTGTAAGTGTTAACAGCAGAAAAGACAATGCTTTTGATGCAGTTTTGGAAGTGTATGGTTTGATAATGGAAGGGAGGGCCTATGGTAAATTCAGAAATAGGGAACTTATTCAGCTCATTCACTGCTCTACCTGCAGTGATGGTACTGAGCAGCAGAGTTGCTAGGCAACTTTGAGAGAAGATGATGCTATGGTATCCATGGGTGTCTTCTGGGAGTACTAAGTTTTGGAAACCTATTCATTCCCATCTCCTCCCATAGGTCATGGGAGGCAATGGGAATAGCTTGCTTTCAAGTAAAGAGAGTGCTGTTCAGAGGTCATTTTATAAAATTGGCATGCAATGTATTTTGTTTCAGTAGAGAGTTTTGATTGCAAAGAACAGAATCTACTCAAGCTAGCTAAAGTAAAACTCTCAGGAATAAAGTACAGGATATATAGGCGGTCACCCAACATTTCTCTTAATTTGTTCCATGAGACCCCATCACAGCTTCTCTCTGCCCTTCTTCCACTCTTCATTGCAGGTCAACTTCCTCTGGGAAGTTATACTTTCTCATAAATTTTACTTGCCCATGGCTTTGTTAAATATGGCTTCAATTCAACATGACCTTTTCAGATTCAGGGTCATCCCTGTCCAATGTGACTTGTTCAGTCTTTATGTTCAATAGATTCATTTTACAAGAAGAAAGATGATGAGCTCAGCTCATCCCATGGATTGGATCCTCTGTCCTGTCCCCAGTCTAGTCCACTCAGCTGTTGGGGAGGGTGCAGGTCATATGATAGAAAATTGACTGTCTAGAGGCTGTGGTGTTGGAGGCAATTTCAAAAATAGGTATAAAGGTCAAGTGAATGAGTGGAGAAGGCAACATTTCTAGAACTTCTGACCATATGTTGCTCTACAAATTGAGTGACCTGTCTTAAAGACTGATGTTCACCCCCTCTGGGGAGAAGAAGGAGGCCTTCTGGTCTAGTTAAAGCTGAATGGATGTGGGAGGCTGGGCTTTGATCTGTATGATGCCTTCAGTTGAGGTGGGAACTTCAGTAAACTGTGATGCTCTCATACTCTATTCTTCAAGGAGGACAGTATCAGCTCTGGTTTGACTCCAGAGACATTTGCACTCACTTATCTGCATTCATTTGTTATCTAGGTTGTGACAAAAATCAAACAAACAAAACATTACCACTGTCACCCTCTGATTCTTTCTTTCTGAAGCCATTGTCTTCAGAAATACACTTTCCCCAAACCCCTCCATAGTTCTCTATTGTTCATGTCAGAAAAACTATGTAAAGCAAGCAAAGGGCATTGATGGCTTTCCAAAAAAATAGTTACAGGTGTGCCTACCTGTCCATGGCCTTACTCCCATGTTACGTCAAGAAGAATACCCTCTCTTTTGTATAAACTTTAGAGAAATTTTTCTTTGAAGGTTTATGACCACCTTTTAGATCCCAGAATCAGACTAAGTCATGGCTTTAGGAACTGTGTTTGAGGAACTGAATATAATACATTATATTTTATTCATCCTCATGATACTCTTCCAGAAGGAAGGCTATTCTTCCCACTTATCAGATAAAAAGCAGAGTGCTAGCACAGGGAAAGAAGTTGGTCATAGCTCTATAGCTCATTTGAAGCTAGTAGACATTGGGTTGTCTTGACTCCTAGCCCAGCCAGGGTGCCTTCTATGAGGCATTTTAAGGGCCAGTCTGATCCAGTGAAGAGACAAGAGACTAGTGATCTATGCTTCTCACCACCATTTCAGCTATGGCAACAGTGTTGAAAGGATTATACTGCCAAATATATTAGGAATTTATTTTCTATTGGTATCTGTTTTCAGACTGGGAGGATATTACTTACTATTTCCATTCTTAATTGGGAAACCAATGAAAACAGGATGGAGAAGAGAGTAAGGAAAAGGGTCTGAGATGTATATGTTTAACAGATATAAAGTTGATGACATGGAGCATGAGAAAAAAGAGATGAAAATGTAGGATGAACCCTGGTTGTGCAGCAGGAGAATGGGAGTGTTGGAGGTGGAGGGGATCTTAGAAAGATATTGGCCAGGAATATGCAGGCTTGGCTCAGAGGACCTGGTGGGGTTCTGGGAATAAGGCATCTGTCCTGGTGGTCATCTACATTATCAACAGTGTTTTCCCAGATTGGCATGCAGCAGAAAACACGAAGAATACACTAATCCAGCTCACTCAGCCCTCTTAGAGAGGTATGAAAAGAGTGACACTGGGTCCCTGCAGGTATCAGTGACTATCTTTTGTGCTACTTGATTCTTTTATGGCAGCTTGTATATTCTGCCTTAGAATGGAGGGTGCCTGGATTGTATTATCCTGATTTGTTAGCTTCTCCAAAGTACCTGGTACATCATAGGTGCACAATAAATAACTAGACTCTCTGATAATAAAAGACTGGGGATAACTCACTGGGTACCTCTGTGACATGGGCTGGGATGTAAGTAGGTCCCATGGAGATGTTATGACACTGAGCCAAATCTCTGGAGTGCTTGTGTTCCCCCAGAGGGAGGCACCTGCTGGACTGACATCAGTGTTGTGTGCATCTTCTGACTTGGCCCTGTGTATGAGTGTGCAGAGCAGGCTTGGCCTCTATCCATCCTGAACAGCTGCAAGCAAGCCTTCTCTTTAAGGGACAGAGCTTCAAGATAAAGCCCAGTGTCTCCCCTGGGCTCCTGGGACAACCACACATATCACTGTTTTGCCTATTCTTTGTATATTGCTTCAGCATTTCCACTGGAGAGTTTCAATTCAAATTCCTAAAGCTTTGGCCAGGTTGGAGACCTCCAAGAGGCAAGTTAGGCTGGCAGATTTCCAGGATGCCGGTCTTCCTGGCAGGTATTTGGGGAAGGTTGGTCTCTGTTGACCTCTCATGTCACATTGGTAAGAGGCCTTGGGATCAAGGTATTCATCTTGTATAGGTAGTTAGCCCAGGTATCTTGAATCATCTTCCCCAGCCCTAGATCTGAAGTGCCCTAGATTTGGCCACAGTAAAGATCAGGTCAGGTAGCTGTTGAACTCTGAGTTCACTCTGAGTGAACTCTGGGCTGTGTTTAATACTTTCATGACTCAGATCTTGGTCTCAAGGTGGAAGCTTTCAGAGGGCAGGGTTATTGTCTGTTCAGCTGGTGAGAGTGAGTCACTAACTTAGTGACTCAATGGTTGATACTTCCCAAACACTTCTTATCAGGATCCTGAGGGAGGTGGATGACAGAGATGCACATGTTCTGTCCACCTGTGTCTCTGTCGACCTCATTCTCTGTTCTTTGTGTGTTTTCAGGGCTTCACTTATGTCCTCCATGAAGGCGAGTGCTGTGGAAGGTGCCTGCCATCTGCCTGCGAGGTGGTGATTGGCTCACCGCGGGGGGACTCCCAGTCGCTTTGGAAGGATGTAGGTCTTAGTCTGGGCTTCAGGATGGGTTATCCATTCTGGGATTTCGTGCTGGCCTTGGTTCATCTGCAAACTTAGAGTTCATTCCTCCTCTGCTTTTCCTGCAGGGGTTAATTCAGCTGTTGGTGTTATCCAGCCGTCAGCTGGGCTTACCTTGCCCCTTAGGAGCTAGTTAAGATGGCCTCAGACTTCCCATTTCACTGATTTGGGGAGAAGCCCAGTTTGCTCCCTAAGAGTTCTGTGAACTCGTGGGGTTTACGTTCTCCTGTTCACCTGTGAATCTGAGGTCCTCCTTCCCCTGAGCGATGGTGTAGAGATGGCCTCACTGTTCTGCATGTGCTGTGGGCCTGCCTCCCCTGCAAACTCCACAGGCTGTAAGTGCTAATCTGTGCCACATCGACCCTGGTAGGGTCCTCTGACCTCTTCATGGAGTTCCATTGAAGAAATTTATACACCAGAGAAACACACCCTATTTTTGTTCCCCAAGTTCCTAAGCCAAATCTGCAACTTGGGCTGTAGCATGTTGCCATGTTGGCAGCCCCCCATCTCCCCACACATGCCTTTCCCTGACCAGACGCCCGCCCAGCCAGTGCCCCTCTCAAAGCACTTACTTTGGATGTTTACCAAGCCAGTTTTTGAAACACAGAGGCTTCCCTTCTGGGGGACTTTAGTCTAAATGCCAGGATGGTAACAAGTCTTTGCCTCTGATTCATGAGGTTCAGTTGGGGAGTTTAGGCCCTGGAACCTCAGGAGGTAGATAGGTGCTGGAAGAGTATGAGGTCCACCTGTGGGCCTTCCTGTCCGTGTCCTTCCAATAAGATCCAAAGGCTTTTTGTGTAAAAAGAAGGCCAAAGGCTTAAATGTCTTCCCCAAACCTGCCCACCTCCTACCCAGGGCCAGGCTCTGCTCTTCCTCAGTGATGACAGAATAATGCATTGAGTTTTTCCTCATGGGTTTCCACCTCCTCCTTCTGATCTAAGTTACTCGTGGGTTTCCATGCCCTGTGTCCCTCCCCCCACACTTTTATTTGTTCTACTCCCCATCCATCCTGGGAACAGGCAGGTATTGTCTTCCTTCCCAGGCCAGGGGATGACAACAGGTCTCTCTGGGGTTTGGTGTGCCTGCTTACCCTCCCCACACCTAGTCCCCCATCTCCCTTCAGGCTCACATCAGTGACTATAAAACAAAGGGGACCTGAGTTTCTCTACCCCAGTTCAATTCTGCATCTCATCAGCAAGACTTGGGTGTCAGTGATGGGTTTGCTGTTGCTGATAGAAATATGTCAATGACCAGCAGGAGTGGGTGGGAGTGGGTCCCTCTTGATGTATCCCAGGGTGAAGACTCAGCAGGTAAATGATCAGAGGGAAGGTGTATGGAGCTTGGGGCAAGGCCCACAGCAGGAAGGTTTGGTCTGGATGAGTTAGAAGTCAGGGTGGCTACAAGGGTCTGGCATTTTCTGCTTTCTCATCTAGAAAGAGAAAAGAGTGAGCAGGAGCTGAGAGAAGCAGGCCATGGCCTGAAGCGGGCAGTGGGGGAGTGCACTTTGATGCATCTGGAAGCTGGTGCACACAGACAGCACTCATGTGACACACCTTCTAGGCAGAACCTTCATGATGGCTTTTCTGAGCCATGCTGTGGACATTTCCAGTGCTCCTTGTTCCTGGGGCCAACCCATGGGATCAGGCCACTCATGCATAGCCCTAGAAGCTCAGGGACAGAGGCAGCGCTGCAGGGGTCAGACACGAGCACCCTGGTCTCTTGCCATCTCCCTGCATGGTGGGAAGTATCTCTAGGCTGGCCATGGGTTGAGGTTCGTTCCTCATCTCCTCTATTCCAACCGTGCTGTTGCTTCCCAATTCCAGGGTCTCTGAGCTCAGCTCACAGCCAGTGTTGAGCGGAGCAGGGAGCATCCTAAACTTCCCTAAGGTGCTTCCTCAGGTGGTGAAGACTGTATCTGGAGGAAAACACATGTCTCTGGGCTGGGATCTTAGGGCAACTTTGACCCAGACTCACCGAAGGACCTGAGTTCCCTCAGAGGGCCTGTCCCAGGGGTGGGGCTTAGATGTTGAGCCAGGGCATGTTTCTGGGTCCCAAACCAGTTCCCTAAGGGAACAGTGCAATCCCATTGGACCTTGGCACCAGCCTTTCCCAACTCCTGTGTTCCTACTACAGATTGGCTCTCACTGGGCCTCCCCGGACAATCCCTGCCTCATCAATGAGTGTGTCCGTGTGAAGGATGAGGCCCTTGTGCAACAGAGGAATGTCTCCTGCCCTCAGCTGGACATCCCAACCTGCCCTATGGGCTTCCAGTTGAGCTGTAAGACCTCCAAGTGCTGCCCCACATGTCGCTGCGGTAAGGCTGTCCAGGAGCCCACATTCAAGCCTGTTTTTCCACTTAGGAATCCTGAATTGTTTTGCCTTTTAGCAACACAGGGAAATGGGCGGGAAAAGGAGGAGAAGTGGCCATGGCTGGTGTGGCTCAGTGGATTGAGCACTGGCCTGTGAACCCAAGTATCGCTGGTTTGATTCCCCAGCCAGGGCACAGACCCAGGTTGCAAGCCAGGTTTCCAACCAGGTCCCCAGCTGGAGGCAGGTGAAAGGCAACCATACATTGATGTCTCTCTCCCTTTCTTTCTCAGCCCCCTTCCCCTCTCTCTAAAAGTAATTAATAAAATCTTAAAAAAAAAAAAAAAGGAGGAGAAGGCCCTGAAGGGACCAGCCATGTGCATGAGAGGGAGGAGTTGCCAGGGTGTATTCCGTGTGCTCACGCCTTGCACTTCTCTCTCCCCCAGAGCCCATGGAGGCCTGCATGATCAATGGCACCATCATTGGGGTGAGCCGAAGCCTCCTTCTCCAGGGCCAGTTGCGGGGGTGTGCGCAAGGGTGGTAGTGCTGTGGGAAGTGTTATTCTCATGTGGAAATGAAAGAAACATGGGAGATCTACCCCTGATGCCCTTTCATTGCCTCTAGGGCTTCCCCATCCCCTACAGCCCCGTCTGGGAGATTTTCGTAACCCCCTAGGTCCTGGGCCCCTTATGGACAGTCGCCTCCGGATGCTACTCAAGGGCCTTTCTTTGTACAAAGAAGTGCTCTGAAGTCATTGTGAACATCTCAGTTCATCCTCACTCCCCCTGCCCTGGCTTCCTCTTGGACATGAAAGCCCCCACTCTTACCACTGCCACCCTTGAGGTGGGATGGCAGGGAAAGGAGTGGCTCCTGAAGAGAGCAAGAGGGTCGGGTTGATGCCGCAAGGAAGTGAGGGGAGGCTGGCTCCCCACCGACAAGGCAGGTAGCTTCTGGGGCGGAGGGGAGTAGGAAAGCCAGGGGGTCAGGGTGCTGGGAGGCCTAACCCCGGTGCCTCTGGTTCCAGCCTGGGAAGCGTGTGATGATTGATGTGTGCACCACCTGCCACTGCACCGTCCAGGTGGGGGCCATCTCTGGATTCAAGCTGGAGTGCAGTAAGACCACCTGCGAGGCCTGCTCCCTGGTAAGTGAGGGTCACCGAGGACCTGGGGGACATACTGAATAGTGGCAGGATCCAAGCCATGGGACCTCATTGGGGGCTTCAAATAAAGCTTTTGTTATTATTATTTTTTAATTCTTTATTTTTAAAGATTTTATTTATTATTTTTCAGAGAGGGGAAGGGAGAGAGGGAGAGAGACATCAGTGTATGGTTGCTTTTCACCTGCCTCCAGCTACAGACTTGGCTGGAGACCTGGCTTGCAACCTGGTTATGTGCCCTGCCTGGGAATTGAACCTGCAACCTTTGGGTTCGTAGGCTGGTGCCTTATCCACTGTGCCACCAGCCAGGTTTTGTTGTTTTTTGATTGGACAACTATAGTGAAGAGACAACAAGTCACCTACCCAAATTACAGCTCTCAGAAATTACTTTTGTGTAATTTGAACTTTTTTTTTTTTTGTATGTGTTTTAAAATGAACACAGTATTTACAAGACTCGTGATGCCAGGTTTACAGTTGTGTGTATGTGTGTGTGTTTTAACACCAAAAAATCACTACCATTTTTTGGAAAACATTAAGGATCAATCAGTCAGCAAATATTTATGCATCTACTATGTGCAAGGTTCTACACAATATTCTTTGGAATAGTGTGTCACTACCTAACTTCTATTATTGGACATTTAGGCTGTTCGAGATGTTTCACCCTGTTTGGATTAGGTCACAATGACAATGTTTGTTATAAATACCTCCTGAGGGTAGATTCTGAGGGAAAAAGCACCATTTCTATCTTGGGAGATGAAACCAGCTTTTTATTGTTCTTATTATTGCTCTTAGCCCCACATCATAGAGGGATCTAACACTCAGGAGGATGCCTTCCTAAGAGGAGACCTTCCTGAGGGGTTCAGAGGGTAGGGGTCACCTGGAGGCCTTAGGGACAGGGACAAGGGGCACCCATACAGTTGCTTTATACACTCTTGAGGACAAGAGAGTGTTATGCGTCTGTGTTCTTTATGGCACTTGGTATATGTCAGGCTCAGAATAGGGGCTTAATAAAATATATGTGGAGTAGACACAGCTATTTATGATAGAATGGTTTAAAGAGAACATTTCTTCCTCGATTAGAAAGAAAACAACTAAGAATGCATTCTGGCTATTTAAAAAGTCCCAGTTGAGGTTTTAAGGTTGGGGTTTAGGGATGTGTATGTGTGTGTGTGTGGGTGTGTGCGCACGTACGTACCAACCCCCTAGAATAGAACTGGACTTGAATACAGAACGAAATACTGCAGTCTGGAATTTGTGGCTGCCCTTTTACCTTGGATGTTCGTTGAACTGCCATCAGTGCAGCAAGAGGTCCCTACCAACGCGGTCCTGCAGGGAGGAGGCTGTGTAAGCCAGCTTTCTGGAGGGGGAGCTTGTGAACTCTGCAACAGCGCTCTCTGGTGGTCAGAAGGTGGCATGGTAACGTCCTCTGTGTTCATAGAAATCCAGCATTACAATACAGTCCAGAGAGAGGTTCCAAGTATTTTAAAAACACATGACCCCTTTGGTTTGTGTACTATTCCTCCTTTCTTTCAATATTCTGATATATGCCCAGGGCAGTTTACTCACTTCCTCCCTCTTGAAGCCCCTAGGTTAGCCTTCCTTTTAATCTGCATTGAAACTGGCCTCTGGTGCCCCCATTCTAGCTCAGCACCCTTCACTGGTTTCATTACACTCCTGTGCAGTGAAAGGCCTCAGGGAGGCCTCCTGCAGGTGTGGGGAGCTATGGTGAATTAAGGTTGGGTAGTTCTGCTTGAACTGCCTCCATCACACTGAAGTGTGAGTATCAGCTGGGAAGGGAGGCCTTCATTTCCTCCGAGGGGAGAAAATGCTTATACCTAAAAAGAGGCCAGTAGAAGGTGGCTTGTGTTGGTGGCAGTTGACATGAAGCCTGACAGATGGCCTCTCCAGGAAAGCATGAGGAAGAGAAGTCACCATGACATGGAACACTGAGAAGGCATCCCAGAGGGGCATGACCATGAACAGATCTTGAGCAAGGGGTTGAATATAGAAGAGAGGACCCTCCAGGAAGCAGAACAGGGAACAGACTGGCAGAAGTGAGAGTTAGAAATGGACAGCACGGGGACAGAAACCTGGAGGGTCGTAGCCCATGTCATTCGTGAAAAGGGTCCAGCAGACATGCAGGAGGCAGAGCTTCAGGGGCATGACAAGGCAGGCGGAGCAGGACTTGCTGCTCAGACTTAAACAGGTGAGGTCTGTGGCTGACAGGGAACGCAGCAGGGCAGGCAGCGGAAGTGGCTGCTGCTGAGAGGAGTGAGAAGGACATTGGGAGCCATGTGACTGCATGTTCTGGTGAAAGCCCCTTCAGGACGGCCCTTCTCTGTGTATGCCTGGTGGTGTATGAAACACTTAGCACTGCCTGTGTATATGTGGTGTCTTAGGAACACACACCACTGTCTGCAACGGCTGGGAACCCTGGGTGAGCCCTGTCACCTGGGTAGCTGCATGTTCAATGTTCAGGGCAGCAGACAAACCAATTTACTCCTGTAAGTGGGCTCTGCTGTATTCCCTCTTCTCCTCCCATCCCTTTCTCAACTCCCACCACAGCTCTAAAATTACTGTCCCGCTCCGATTACCCTGTACCCCTCCTTCCCTTCTGCCCGTTTTTTCTTCTCCCATAGCACCCTCTCTTTTTCCTTATTCTATTCTTGGCTTAACTGTGCCCTCTGCCTCTGTGGTATGTGGATTTTGTCCCCACAGCCCCTGTCCCTTCACTTTGCAGCCCCGCCTTATCCATTTGTGCTCACCCCTTTTACTTCTGTAAAGATTTTGTCCAATTTCCTCCTCCTGGGCCAGAGTGAGTGGAAGGTATTTCCTATCTCTTCTCCTGACATTCTCCAAAGGTGTCCAGTCCAAGCTCCCATGAAATTCTGCTTGACTTAAGCCCTAGTTTACTTATTCTTTCTGACGATACCCATTCACCATTCACCTGCACTCATGATGTTTATTTCATCTCTTTCTCCCTCTCCCATTTACTTCACTCCTACCTTTCAGGAATTGCGCATTTTTGAAAACGCAGCTTGAAGCTCACCCGTGAAAGACTACCTGGGGGCCTCCCACTCTAGCAGTGACCTTCTTGGAGGAAGGTGCAGCCTGGTCCCAGGTGCCCTGGTCCTTTCCCCAGCTGTCTCTGTGGCCAACTCCCTGTGGAGACAAGCAGTTCAGAAGCTTGATTCCAGGAGTAGCAAATTGTTCGAATTCATTTCTGCGCAAGCTTAGCCACCCCTAACTATCCCTGCCGGTCAGCCACAAGCAATGAAAGGGGAGTGGTGTGGTGAGAAGCAGCCTTCTGTCTGGGGGCTTGACATTCATTCATGTTAGAGAAACCCCAGGCCCCAGGGGAAGACCATCTAAGCAAGCAGTCATGACCAAATGTGGCAAAATGAGGAAACTAATGACTACATAGTGGGTTCCTCACTTAAGTAAATTTATTCTTTAAAAAAATTTAGGCTATGTTCTTTTAAAAATTTTTTTGAGTGATGGGGAGAGTTAGAAGAGCTTCAGTTTTAATGCAATGATAAGGCTGCTGATGGTAACTTTTTGGTTTTTATCTTACTAACATTGTTTAGAATACTCCTACTGTGCAAAATAAGAAGTTGGTGACCCTATGTTGTCTCCCACATTTGGGGGCATTGTTGTAGAACTGTGAAATCATATTGCCTGGAAGCTGCTGCTTTTTCCAATGAGATATAAATGCAGGACTCTCACTTTAAACCTCTCTTAACGGTTCCTAGCTGACCTCATCTCCTCGGTGAATGTACAGTAGGAGTGGCTGCCAAGAGTCAGGGGCTGGGGAGACAAGGACCAGCAGCATAGACTTCGTTTGAACTTTGCATGTCTCTCACGGAGAACTAAACAAATGATCATTTCAATTGTGTTCAGTGTTATAAAGGTGTGTACGTGTGAGTGTGTGTGAGTGTGTGTGTGTGTGTGTGTGTGTATGTATGTATGTATGTTTTGTGTATTGTAGCTTGGAAGACCTCTCTGAGAAATGATATTTAACATAATTACTAAGGATGAGAGAAGGCTCTTTATACAAAGTGTGAGGAACAGCATTCTTGGTAGAGGAAACAGCATACACAAAGGCCCGCAAATGAGAAGAAAGTTTTAGAATATGCATAGAATTCGATAGTAAAAAGCAAGGTCAGGAAATTAGGAAAGACTAATGTCAGGCCTTGCAGGATATGCTAAGGAGTTTGGGTATTATTCTAAATGCAATGGAAATCCACAGAGACATTATTTTATAAATTTTTTGTAAAATTTATTTTTAATGAAGCATATGCTTTACCTAACAATAAACTGCACGGATATTAAGTATGTAGTTTGTTGGGGTTTGATAAACATATAAACTTTGTAGCCACTCAAATAGTAACATGAAGAAATACAGCTAAATGCAAATAGAGAAGATGAAATAAAGTACTCAAAAACAACATGATTAAACCAGAAGACAGAAAATAATTAACAATAGAACGAGTAACAGAGAAGACAACAGATGAAAAGCAAAATGGTAGATTTAAACCTGACCATATGGATAATTACTTTAAATGTAAATGGGCAAAACAAAATTCCAATTAAAAATGGAGATTGTCAGACTTGGATAAAAAAGTAAGACCCACTAGTATGCTGTTTACAAGAGATGCACTTTCAATTTAAAAAGATAGACAGGTTGGAAGGAACAAAAAGAGACAGGTTGAAAATAAAAGGATGAAAAAAAGACATCCCAGGAAAATACTAGGAATAAGAAAGCTACGATGGGCATATTAATATTAAACAAGCGACTTTAAGATAAGGAATGTTACCAAAGACAAAGAAGGTGACTTTATAATGATAAAAGAATAGATTCATTAAGAAGGCACAAGAGCTGGTGGCTCAGTGGGTAGGCACCAGCCTGCGAACCCAAAGGTCTCTGGTTCGATTCCTCAGTCAGGGCACATAACCAGCTTACAAGCCAAGGTCTCCAGCCAGATCTGTAGCTGGAGGCAGGTGAAAGGCAATCATACACTGATGTTTCTCTCTCTCTCTGCCTCTCTCCCTTCCCCTCTCTCTAAAAGTAATGACTAAAATCTTAAAGAAAAGAAGACACAAGAATCCTAAATGTGTGGGCATCAAATAACAAAGTTTCTAATACACAAAGCACAATTGACAGAACTAGAGGGGGAAAAAGGTTATCCACAATTTTAGTTGGTAATTTTAATGGTTTCCCCCTAGAACAAGTAGTGGAAAGATCAGGAAGGATATAGAAGATTTGGAAAACTGTGTCCACTAACTTGGTCTAATTGAAAATGCTAGACTACTACACTCTAGAACTGCAGAGCATACATATTCTCAAACAAACAGGGAATTTCCACTTACCTTGACCAAATTCTGAGCCATGAATACATGAATAAATACCCTCCTCCCCAATAAATATTTAGTTTATTTGGAAATTAAATAAAATGCTTTTAAATAATCCATGATTTAAAGAAGAAATCACAAGTGAAAATAGAAAATAGTTTGATGTAGAGGTAATAGTGGCTATGGCTATTTTAGGGACTCCAATATGCATCCTTCACTTACCACAGGCTACTTTGATTTAATGATGTACCATTTCACGTACAATATACTTTTTCCTTTCTATACTTTGTGCTGTGGCTATCACATGGTTTATTTCTACTAAGAGATCAATTCACAAGACATTGATATTACTTTGCTTTCAACAGTAAATTGCCTTTTATAGAACTAAAAGTGGTATTTTATATTTACTTACTATAATTTCCAGTGCCTTTCCTTCCTATGTATCTGAAATTCCATGTTATGTTAGTTTCTTTCAGCTTGTTTAAAATAACTTCTTTTAGCATTTTTAATAGTGTGATCCAAAATGTATTGTGTTACTCAGATTCATTAATCTGAAATGTCCTTATTTTGCCTTCATTCACTAAATATAGAATTTGAGGTAGAAAGTTTTTTATTTTATCACCTTAAATATGTTGTTCCATCATCTTCTGGCTTGTATTGTTCTTGAAGACCAGTTAGTTGCCATTTTTATTATTTTCCTGTGCGGATCCCCCAAACCCCTTCCTACAGGATACTTTTTTTTTTTTTTTTTTTTTTTTTTTTTTTTTTTTTTTTTTTTTTTTTTTTTTTTTTTTTTTTTTTTTTTTTTTTTTTTTTTTTTTTTTTTTTTTTTTTTAGAAAGAGAGGAAGGGAGAGAGGCAGAGAGGGAGAGAAACAGAGAAACATCAATGTATGGTTGCCTTTCACCTGCCTCCAGGCACGGATCTGGCTGGAGACCTGGCTTGCAACCTGATTATGTGCCCTGGCTGGGGAATCGAACCTGCGACCTTTGGGTTCGCAGGCCGGCGCCTTAACCACTGTGCTACCAGC
>PVIW01015251.1:0-20432 GCA_004026585.1 Noctilio leporinus | reverse complement strand
TATTTTTAGAAAGAGGGGAAGGGAGAGAGGCAGAGAGGGAGAGAGACATCATGTATGGTTGCGTTTCACCTGCCTCCAGCCACAGACCTGACTGGAGACCTGGTTTGCAACCTTGTTATGTGCCCTGGCTGGGGAATCGAACCTGCGACCTTTGGGTTCGCAGGCCGGCGCCTTAACCACTGTGCTACCAGCCAGGGCTGAAATCAATATTTATAAAGAAAGGTTTTAGGTGTCTGTTCCCCCTTTATGATTTCTGATTGGTCCAGGTGGAGCCAGAACCTGTGGGCTTTACCAGGAAGAAAACGAAAAGAAAAATTAAAAAGAAAAATTAAAAAAAAAAAAAAAAGAGGAAGGAAGAAAAGAATAAAGAAAGGGTTTAGGTGTCTGGGGAAGGGAGGAATACTTAGATTGAGGACTGGGAATGCGTTGTAGCCACAGAATGAGTAACTTTAATTCGAGAGTAGGGGGAGGGTCTTGGGTATTTAGGTGATTTGAGGTATGGTAGGAATTAAGAATACGTGAGAAGTAACTTTTGCAAAGGATATGTTGGGGATTAATAGTTCATGTTGCTCTCAGTATAACTCAGGTGCTTGAGATTAGCAGCAATCCCTTTCCTGAGGCTGCCTCTTTTTCTTGGTCAGGACTTTACAGTCTATAGTCTATATTCTAGCTGGTCTTGGCGCGTGACAGGGCCTCTGTCACAGTCAGGGCTGATTCTGAGTGTTCGCCCCCAGGTAGGCTGGGCCTTCAGCAGCCTGGCTAGGTTTTAGGGCTGCCAGTGTTCTGGAGCCCGCAGAGTGCCCCCTCCCACTCCTGGCGGAGGTTCCTGCCCGGGACAGCACCCAGCACCCCTGCAGGGCAGCGGACAACTTTGCTGGTCCCTGTGACGACTGGCCCGCAGTTCCCGGAGGAGGCCGCCCCTGCCAGTCAACACTGCCTGGGGTCCGCCTACACTGTCCCGCCCTTCCGGGGCGGGCACCACTCCTCCAAGCCAACCAGCTCTCCCCGGAGTCCTTTATGCGGCCTCTGTGATGAGCCCCTCCCAGGCGTGGGCGGTGCGGCCTTTGTCTCTGGCAATGGCAGGTCAGTTGCCCCCGCTAGTAGTTCCCTGCTCCCGACTTGCCCACTCGCCGTTTGGAGTTTCCTCAGAGCCTGGGGGCCTGTGTGGTTGCGCAGGGCTGGGCCTCCCCCCTCGCAGGGGCTTCTAGCTGCTGTTTCCCCAGTGGCCCGGCAGCACCTTTTTCAGCCCTCTCGCCGCCCTGGACGGTGCACTTCCCCGCTCCCCTACTCTGGCTTCCCGCAGGACTCTTCTCCTCCGCCTCTAGCCCCACGCGCGGAGCCTCCTCTCCCTGTTGCCGGGGTGAGTCTCTCACACAGTCCCTCCCCTGCAAGAGTTCAATTCCGCGTTCCCTACAGCGTTTGCCCTCGCCACCCGCACTTCACTGTTGAGACTTCCAGTCACCAGGGAGCCCGGAGCTGGCCTCAGTCAAATGCGCCCCTCTGGGCAGAGCCACCACTGCCCAGAGCCAACCTCGGCCTGCCGGCTGGTCGTTTAAGAATGCCTCACCTACTGTCCTGCTGGCCTCCTCTGCCTCTGGGCTGTGCCCCCCTGTGTCCAGATGCTGCCCGCTCCAATTCTTAGGGTCCTGAAGACATCTCACCCTCCCTATCTTGTCCTCTAGCTGCTTTGGAACTCGAGAACACCATCAGCACTGCTCTCTACTCTGTCGCCATCTTAAAAAACCATGAGTCTTTTTTGCCCATCACATTGGCAGAATGATTGGTGATAGCCATCTCTAGTAATGTGGGGGAGAGGGGAGCAGCACATTCTCTCAGATACTGAGGATGGAAGTAAATATAGGCCTAACTTTTCTGAAAGGCACAATGGCAAATTCAATAAAAATATAAGGGTGTAAACCCTCTGATCCAGCACAGAACATCTGGGAATCTATCCAGGGGAACAGTAAGAAGTCTGCAAAGATGCCCAGATAGACGGATTTTTACGGAGATTGAGGGTTGTCTCCTGCTGACTCTGCACCTCTTGTTTTCTAACAGAATTCCTCATTAGCAAGGCACTGGCAAAAAGACTAGTTTCCAATCCCTCATTGAAGCTAGTTGAAAATAACTAAATTCTACTTTTTAATTATAATATATTGATTACACTGTTAGTTTTACCAATATCTTCCCCTTTGTT
This sequence comes from Noctilio leporinus, assembly GCA_004026585.1. Classification (NCBI taxonomy): domain Eukaryota; kingdom Metazoa; phylum Chordata; class Mammalia; order Chiroptera; family Noctilionidae; genus Noctilio; species Noctilio leporinus. Next base: position 18,238 of record PVIW01015251.1, on the reverse strand, counting down.
CCCCTCCACCCAGCACCCTTCACTCCCTCAGGCAATCCCACAACTTTGTTCATATTTATGGATTATGAATATAAGTACTATGGCTTCTCCGTTTCCTACATTGTACTTTACATCCCCATGACTATTCTGTAACTACCAATTTATATTTCTTAATCTCTTCACCTTTCTACCTATTCCCACAAACTCCCCTCCCATCTGGCTTCCATCAAACCATTCTCCATATCTATAATTGTTTTTCTGTTTTGTTTGTTGCTTAGTTTGTATTTTAGATTCAATTGCAATATGTATTTTTTGCCATTTTATTGTTCATAGTTTTAACCTTTTAAAAAATAAGTCCCTTTAGAACCATGGACATGGACAACAGGTGGGATTGACTTTGGGGGGAAAGGGTGGGTGGGGAGGGGGACAGAGGGGAGAAAAAAAGGGATGGATGTAATACAACAACAATAAAATTAAAAGAAAAAAAAAATAAGTCCCTTTAACATTTTATATAAAAATGGTTTGATGATAATGAACTTCTTTAGTTTTATTCTTATCTTGGAAGCTCTTTATTAGCCCTTTTATTCTAAATTATAGCTTTGTTAGATAGAGTAATCTTGGTCATAGGTCCTTGCTTTTCATCACTTTCACTATTCCTTGCAAATCCATTCCAGATTGCAAAGTTTCTTTTGAGAAATCAGCTGACAGTCTTATGGGAACTCCCTTGCAGGTAACTACCTGCTTTTCTCTTGCTGCTTTTAGATTCTCTCTTTATCTTTAACCTTTGGCATTTTGGTTTATGATGTGTCTTGCAGTGGGCCTTTTTGCATCCATCTTATTTGGGGCCCTTTGTGTTTACTGGACTTGCATGTCTATTTCTCTCACCAAATTAGGAAAGTTTTCTTTCATTATTCTTTCAAATAGGTTTCTAATTTCTCACTCTCTTCTCCTCTTGGCACCCTTATGATGTGAATGTTGGACCTCTTAAAGTTGTCCCAGAGGCTGCTTATACTACCCTCATTTTTTTTTTAAGATTTTATTCATTATTTTCAGAGAGAAGGGCAAGGAGGGAGGAAGAAAGGGAGAGAAGCATCAATGTATGGTTGCCTTTTACCTGCCTCCAGCTGGAGACCTGGCTGGAGATCTGGCTTGCAACCTGGTTATGTGCCCTGGCTGGGAATTGAACCAGCGACCTTTGGAGTTGCAGGCCAGCACCAATCCATTGAGCCACCAGCCAGGGCTACCCTCATTTTTAAAAATTATTTTTTCATCTTGTTGTTCTCATTGTTTTTTTTTTAATTATTTTTTCTTTTTGTTGTTCTCATTGGTTGTTTTTTGCTTCCTTTTGTTCCAAATCATTGATCTAATTCTCAGCTTCATGCACTCTACTGTTGTTTCCCTGTAAATTGTTATTTCAATTAGTGTTTCCTTAATTTGACTAGATCTTTTTTATGTTGTTGAAGTCCTCACTAAGTTCCTTGAGTAGCTTTATAACCAGTGTTTTGAACTCTGCATCTGATAGCTTACTTATCTCTGTTTTGTTTGACCTTTTTGTGAAGTTTTATTTTGTTCTTTCACTTGAACCACACTTCTTTGTCTCCTCATTTTGACAGCCTCTCTGTATTTGTTTCTATATATTAAGTGGAGCTGCTATGACTCCCTGTCTTGGCAGCAGGACCTAATCTAGTAGGTGTCCTGTGGGGTCCACTGGCACAACCTCCCCTATCACCCAAGCTAGGTACTTGAAGCACACCCTGATCTTGTAGTTGGGCCTTAATTGCTGTTGGCAGGTCAATAGGAGGGATCTACCCAGGCCAATGAGCTACAAGAACTGGTTGCGACCACTGACCACCAACCTCCACCTTCTGTGGGGGATCAGCTGTTCCTGGGCCACAAAATAAGGCTTACTCCAGTAGGGCTCTGGTGACCCCTAATGTTCTGTCTGGGACCACTTGGCATGAGCTATAAAGCAATCAGCATCTGACTGTTCCTTGTGCTGGGCTTAGGGGTGCCCTAGGGAGGCCAGGCTCTGAACCAAGGCTAGCTGCTGCTAGTGCCAGGTGTGAGGCCACTTAGCAAGGTACAGGGCCTCACTAAGGCTGGCTGCTGCTTATTTGAGAGGATTTAAGAAAATCAGAAGTATGAGCCAAGACATTTGTATGAAAAATCCACTATTAAGCACTTGGGTGGACCCCTAAGTTGGGTGGGGCTGAATCTCAGGGAATCACTAGGTAGGACAAACAGTGTGAGCCAGGTTGATGGAATCTCAGATTCTCCAATATGGTGCCTGTCATGCTCTGTGGCTTTTCAGGGGGAGAGGATGCTCAGACAGGAGCAATGGACTCTGCAAGCAGTTCTGTCTTGGAGAAAGCTGTCTCTTAGCACTTGCCCTGATGCCAGACACTTCAGTTCCTACCTATATATGCCACTGGTGCCTTTCAAGCTGCTGCCCAGGTGCTGGAGCTCAGTAAGAGCAAGGTGAGTAAGTCTGTATGTAGGCCCTTTAAAAGGAACTGCCTAGGAATCTAGCAATTTCTCCCACTGACTCAATCTCCAAAGGTTTTTACAGCCAGAAGTCATGGGGACTTATCTTCCTGGCACCTGGAATCCTGGAATGAGGGGCCTGGTGTGGGGCTAAAGCCCCTCACTCCTGAGATATCCCTCCTATTTTTGTTTGCCACATGATGTTTATCTGCCACACATGGCATGGGACCAACCCATTTAGTGTCTCTGTGTACCCACACCACCTACCAGTACGTATGAATGTGGGCTCTTCTTTAATTCCATGGTTGCAGGACCTCTATTGCACTTGGTTTCTGTCAGTTCTGAGTATGGTTGTTCTATAGTTTAGCTGTAATTTTGATGTGTTTGTGTGAGGAGGCAAACCATGTTTACCTAGGTCGTCATCTAGGAGATCTGGTTCTTATATCATTCTTAATAAATTTCAGTTTGGAAAAACTTCACACTATGGCAGTAGCATCTTTCAAAGCACTTCTGCCTCTGCCTTTGCCTGCACCTCCACCCAGGCAATCCAGATCAAAAAGAACTAAATTCTGATCAAGATACATTTGGAAGTTTTTTGTGTAACTTCCAGGAAATGGTATCAAAAAAGGGGGCAGACAGTGGGGAGGATGAGGGGGGTGGGGAAGGGGAGGGGGGGATGGGATGAATATAATACAACAACAATAAAATTAAATTTAAAAAAAGAAAAGAGGGCAGCTCAGGCCCTTTGACTTCTTATTCCCCTTTCCTTCTTTTTTGATGCTTGGAATCATTTAAAGATCTAGCAGCCAACTTAAACTACAGAGATATCCCTGGAAGAGCTGCCCCCCACCTAGTCACAGGGTGAGTCATAGGCACCCTTTGACTGCTACCTCCAAACTTCCGCCTTGTGTGAGAAAATGTGCTTCTACCTTATTTAAGCCACTATTTAGGGATCTCTTGTAACTCATAATGGAAGGTAATCACAGATTCTTTACCACGTAATTGATAAATAGCTGTTATAAATTGGAAACAACCTAAATGTCCATGTCTATGAAACTGGAATACTATGCTATAGTGAAACAGATGCTCTAGACTGTGCAATACAGCACCCACTTGCCACCTGTGGCTGCTGACACTTAAAACGTGACTTCCAAACTGAGATATGCCATTTAAGTGTAAAATACACACTGGGATTTGAAGATATATCATAAAAAGTATTTTTCAATATTGGTTATATGTTGAAATGGTAATATTTTTTACATATTGAGTAATAATATAATATCACCCATTTCTTTGTACTTTTTTAAACATGCACTATAATGAAAAATATTTGGTTTTTATTCCCAGTTCTTGGCAAGAGTTCTTAAAACTCCTGGAATTCCCTGAGTGACAGGAGTGTCCTTTGTTCTTCATAACCAGCCCTTTCAACCATACTTGAATTTATGCTAAATAGGTGATGGGATGCTGATTGCTCTAAGAACCAATCCTGTGATTAAAGGGTTGGAACTTTTTTTTTCTTGCAGGGACAGGGGATTCAAGTTCCTCATAAATGTGCTTTATTCTTTTTTATTTTTTATTCTTTTTATTATTGTATTGTTCACTACTGTTTAGTCCCCTTACACCCTACCTCCTGCAATCATCATACTGTTGTCCATGTCCATGAGTCGTTTTTCCTTTTTGTTCAGTCTCTCTACCCACTAACCTCCCCATCCCCCATTTATCATCCTGTTCTCCACCTACAAATCTATTCCCATTTTCCTTGTTAGTTCAGTTTGTTTATTAGATTCCACATATAAGTGAAATCATATAGTATTTGTCTTTCTCTGATTGGCTTATTTCACTTAGCATAATGTTCTATGTTCTCCAGATCCACCCATACTATTTCAAAGGGTAAAATTTTCTTCTTTTTTATAACTGAGTAGTATTTCATTGTATAAATGCCCTTATAGTTGTTTCATCCACTCATCTACTGATGGACACTTGGGTTGTTTCCATATCTTGGCAATTATAAATAATGCTGCAATGAACAGAGAGATGTTTATGTTCTTTTGAATTGCTGTCTTGGGTTCCTTCAGATATATCCCCAAAAGTGGGATCTCTGGGTCAAAAGGCAGATCCATTTTTAATTTTTGAGGGATCTCCGAACTACTTTTCACCTGCATTCCTACCAACAGTGCAAAGGGGCTCCCCTTTCTCCATAGCCTTACAGCACTGTTGTTTATTAGTTTATTGAAGATAGCCATTCTGATAGGTGTGAGATGATATCTCATTGTGGTTTTAATTTGCATTTCCGTAATGACTGGTGATGTTGAGCATCTTTTCATATGTCTATTGGCCATCTGTATGTCCTCTTTGGAGAAGTGTTTATTCAGGTCCTTTGCCCATTTTTTAATCAGGTAAAGGATTAGAACTTTCATCACACTCACCCCCACCTTCAGGGAGGGGAAAGCAGCTAGAGATTAAATTTAATAACCAATGGTTGAGAATTTAATCTCATGTCTATGTAATGAAACCTCCATAAAAACTCCAGAAACAACAGGGTTTAAGGCGTTTCCAGGCTAGTGACCACTTTAAAGTGCTGGGAGGGTGGCCTCAGAGCAGACGCAGATCCCACTCCCTCATCTCCCAATACCTCTCCCTGGGCAACTCATAAGAACATGATAAACACAAATACGGTGTTTTACTGGACTCTGTGAGTCCCTCTAGCAAATTATTGAACCTGAGGAGGAGTACAGGAATATCTGAATTTATGGCTGGTCACTCACAAATATAAGTGGCCCCTGTGACTTATGACAGGCATCTGAAGTAGGGTAGTTTATAGGACTGAGACCTGAACTTGTGGGGTCTACACTAACTGTAGGAATTAGTGTCACAACTGAACTGTTGGATACCTGGTTGGTTTCAAATAACTGGTGTGGAAAACAACATATATTTATTATCAGAAAAAAAACACATAGTTGATATTAGAAGTGGTGTCATAAAAAAAGACATCTCAGTGGGGTTACTAGAAAATTTTAAATTTTATTTGTAGTTTGTATTAGATTTCAATTAGCCAGACTGATCTGGACAGATTATCTATGCATATTGGCACAGAAAATGACCATGCCATATCATAAACTATGACAAACAATAGGTTAAAAAATGAAGTACCCTGGCTAGTGGCACAGTGGATAAGGCACCGGCCTGTGAACCCAAAGGTCACTGGTTTGATTCCCCAGCCAGGGCACATAACCAGGTTGCAAGCCAGGTCTCCAGCCAGGTCCATAGCTGGAGGCAGGTGAAAGGCAACCATATATTGATGTCTCTCTCCCTCTCAGGCTCTCTCCCTTCTCCTCTCTCTAAAAATAATAAAATCTTAAAGAAAAAAAATGAATGTATAGTATGGTCATATCCTAGTACAGGATCATATATCTGTAGAAGTTAACACAAAGTTAACTGTAGTTTTGTTTTATAACAAATAATAAACATCTACTAATTTTTATGATCAGCAATAATCCACAAAGCATCTTCATTATGGAATAACATTCTAGGGCTTACATGCATGACAGCAATCAACAACCACAGGTCCCGGGACTATTTTTATTATTATTATTATTATTATCTTTATTCTTAAAAGATTTTATTTATTATTTTCAAAGAGAAGGGCAAGAAGGGAGGAAGAAAGGGAGAGAAGTATCAATGTATGGTTGCCTTTCACCTGCCTCCAGCTACGGACTTGGCTGGAGACCTGGCTTGCAACCTGGTTATGTATCCTGACTGGGGAATCAAACCAGCAACCTTGGATTTGCAGGCTCGCACCAATCCACTGAGCCAAACCAGCCAGGACACTGGTCCCAGGGATATTAACACACAGTGTTTTCCTCATGCTCTGCCTCTCAAAAATTAAAGCAAATTTTATACCTAAAGTCATTCACTAGTTGGTTAATCCAAGAATACAGCTTAATTATTATGAAAAATAAAAAGGTGTTGGAGAAGAAAAAGGAAAGAATAAACAACAAACACTAACCTCCAGGTAGGTTCTGGGAATGAGACCTTTGTTTCCATTGGCATTCTTAGCCATCCACCAACCATCAGGATTTCTTTCAGTTATATGGAGGATTTCCCCTTTCTTAAAGCAAAAAAAAAGTTAAAATTTTTTAAATTAAATTTTACCCCTAAAATAAGATTATCAACATTAAAACTATTTTTAAAAAATATAATGGAGCCCTGGCTGGTGGCACATTGAATAAGGTGCCAGCCTGTGAACCCAATGGTCACTGGTTCGATTCCCCAGCCAGATCTGTAGCTGAAGGCAGATGAAAGGCAACCATACATTGAAGTCACTCTCCCTCTCTGCCTCTCTCCCTTCCCCTATTTCAAAAATAATAAATAAAATCTTAAATATATATATATTTATATACATACATATATAATGGATAAAAGTCATATGACATCAATAGATGTAAAATATTTTTGAAAAAATTCAAACACTTATTTATAATAAAAATTCTCAGCATGGACAATAATGAACAAAACTAACAACAAGCAAAACAGAACCAAATATATGAATACAGTGAATAGGCCTTCAGTGGTCAAGGAGAAGGGAGTTGGTGGGAGGGGGGAGGCAGAGGCAAGGAAGGGGTGCGGTTTAGACAAAAACCTAGTATAAAGGAACCATGGACATGGACAACAGGTGGGATTGACTTTGGGGGGAATGGGTGGGTGGGGAGGGGGACAGATGGGAGCAAAAAGGGGATGAATGTAATACAACAATAATAAAATTTTTTAAAAAATTCTCAGCAAAAAGGGAATAGAGGGAAACTACCTCATCATAATAAAGGTCATTTATGACAAACCCACAATATCACTCAATGGGAAAAAACTAACAGCATTTCCATTAAGATCAGAAACATGACAGGGGAATCTTCCAGTCAAGATGGGAGCATAGGCAGACATGGCTCACCTCTTCACACAACCACATCAAAATTACAACTAAAATACAGAAAAACCAGCGCTCAGAACCATCAGAAATCGAGCTGACAGCTTATCATCATTTATGCACCCCACCAGTGTTGAGCCTGCTGGTGCTAAAGGGAAATTTGTGGCTCTCTGCTAGAAGAAGGGGCAAGTATTGAGCAATTCTCAACAATCACAACATTTTCCTGAAAACTAAAGAAAAATATAAGATGGCAGAGGAGTAAAAGGAGCTATACCAATCTCCTCCCAGGTCCCAACTGGAACTACTTTTTTGGAGAAAAAAAACTGCTGGAATTACCAACAGAACACCAGCTGGAAAGAAGCCTTATAACCACAGACAGAACAGAAGAGGAGGCTTCATCACAACATGACTGGTAGGAATCTGAGAAATGCAAGAGGTCTGGTTGGGCCCCCACCCAAGGCAGCAGCCGAAGGAACGGAGCTGGGTGCTTTGCCCGAGAAGGGTGGGTTCTGGTCCCACAGCTGGGTGGCCCTGCCTATAGCAACACAGCAGAGAGGAGAGCAGCATCCAGCTCAGAGGGGCAGAAAATGCGGAGTGTACTAGTCTGAGTGAGCACTGGAGACAAAGAATAACTAAGATGAACTCAACAAAAATACACTAGCACCTGCCTACCCTAGACTCCAGCAGAGAGAGGACAGAGTGGACTGGAGATGCCTGGGGACAGTTTGTGGCAGTGGCTTAGAGGAGAGAAGTAGGGAAAGAGCTGTGAGGATCCTGATGCTGACTCATCGCCCACAACTCAGGCGGAATGCTCTGTGTCAAGCTGCTCTCTTCCGAGCGTCCTCATAGCCCTGCCCACTGGAAGCAATCTGCCCCACCCAGTGGTGCCTGAGCCTGGCACCTGATCACAATTCTTTGACTTACATCTAAATAAATCTCTCCTGCCCTGCCGTGTCTGAGCAGAGATAGAATAGTTGGCACCTGAAGCAGGATTTCTTGCCCAGCAGCACCTGGGCCTGGAGGCTTGATTACAAACTCTGACTTAAAGCTGGGTCAGTCAGTCAGCTCCACACAGTGCTATGTAAATCTGGTGGCTGATTGTGGATTCGTTGGTTTGCACCTAAGTTGGTCTGTCTCACCCAGCTGCACCTGGCCTGGAAACTGATCACAGATTCAATGATTGTCAACTGAAACTGTCTGTCCCGCCCAGTAGCACCTGAGCCTAGTGGCTGAACACAAACTCATTGGACTACAATTGAATCTTTCAGTCTAGACCAGTGCTACCTGATCCTGGTAGCTAATCACAGATTCATTGATTTATATCTGAATCTGTCCCAAAAAGCTGGACCTGACCTGGAGACTGATCACAAATCCATTGGATTACAATTGAACCTCTCTATCTAGTCCAGAGGGCCTGAGTTTGGTAGCTGATCACACATTCATTGATTTACAACTGAATAGGTCTGTCGCCCCCAAACTGCATCTGAGCCTGGCAATGGATCACAGATTGATAGGATTACAACTGAATCAATCCTTCCAGCCTAGCCGTGCCTTAGCCTGGCAGCTAATCACAGTCTGATTGGAATACAACAAATCCTAAAAATGGGGAGAAGAAGAAACCCCATCAAAAAGAAAGGAGGAATCCCCAGAAAGACCACTAAATGAAACAAAGGCAAGCAAACTATCAGACATGGAACTCAAAATAATGACAATACAGAAGCTCAATGAGCTCAGCAAGCTCAATGAAAACTATAAACAACTCAGGGGAACCATAAACAACTCCTGGGAAGCTACAAGGAACTTAGTGAAAACTATACCAGTGTTAAAAAGGACATAGAAACTATCAGTAAGAGCCAGGACAAAATGAAGAATACAATTTCTGAATTGAAGAATATAAAAGGAATCAACAGCAGGCTAGAGGAAGCAAAGGATCAGATAAGCAAGCTGGACAACCTAGAAAAATATTCCAAGACAGTGCAACAGAATGAAAAAAGGCTCAAGAATAAAGAGGTTTTAAGAGAGCTGTAGGACAACATGAAACGCAGTAACATCCGTATCAGAGAAATACCAGAAGGAGAAGAGAAACAAGGAATAAAAACCTGTTCAAAAAAGTAATGATAGAAAACTTCCCTAACATAATGAGTGAAAACATTACACAAATTCAGGAAGCACAGAAGGTCCCAATGAGGATGAATCCAAACAGACCCACTTCAAGACACATCATAATTAAAATGACAAACATCAAAGACAAGGAGGGAATCCTAAAAGCATCAACAGAGAAACAGCAAATAACATATAAAGGGGCTCCAATAAGGTTATCAAATGATTATTCAACAGAAATAATACAAGCCAGAAGGGAATGGCAAAAAATATTCCAACTAATGGAAAACAAAGGCCTGCAACCAAGAATACTCTACCTAGCAAGGCTCTCACTCAAAATGGAAGGAGAAATAAGGAGTTTCACAGACAAAAGAAGACTAAAAGAATACACCTCAACCAAACGAGTATTACAAGAGATGCTAAAGGGTCTGCTTTAAAAAGATGAAGAAACAGAGAGAGAAAGAGAGGGACACAGATACAAAGGAGAAAAATGGCAACATATAAGTAACTATCAGTAATAACCTTAACTACCCTGGCTGGTAGCACAGTGGATAAGATGCCGGCCTGCGAACCCAAAGGTCGCAGGTTCGATTCCCCAGCCAGGGCACATAATCAGGTTGCAAGCCAGGTTTCCAGCCAGGTCTGTGGCTGGAGGCAGGTGAAAGGCAACCATACATTGATTCTTCTCTCCCTCTCTGCCTCCTTCCCTTCCCCTCTCTCTGGAAATAATAAATAAAAATCTTTAAAACAAATTTCTTTTTTAATAATAATAATAATAACCTTAACTGTAAACAAATTAAATGCACCAATCAAAAGACATGGGTATCTGAATGGATAAAAAAATCATGACCCACTTACATGCTGTCTTCAAGAGACCCACCTCAGAACAAAAGATCAACACAGACAGAAAGTGAAGGGATAGAGAAATATATTTCAAGCAAATGGACATGAAAAAAATAGCAATACTTATTTCAGACAGAACAGATTTTACAATGAAGGCCATAAAAAGAGACAAAGAAGGACATTTCATAGTACTGAAGGGAACAATCCATCAAGACAATATAACCCTCGTAAACACATATGCACCCAACATAGGAGCACCCAAATATATAAGGCAAATCTTAGAGGACTTCAAGAAGGAGATGGACAGCAACACACTAATAGTAGAGGATTTTAGTACCCCATTATCAACAATGGACAGATCTTCTGAAGAAAAAAACACTAAGGATATTGTAACATTGAACAACATTCTAGATGAAATGTATTTAACTGACATATACAGAACCATTCACCCCAAAGAAGCAAAACGCACATTCTTTTCAAATGCACATGGAACTTTCCCAAAGATAGAACACATGGTAGGACACAAGACCAGCCTCCACAAATACAGGAAAATTGAAATCATATCAAGCATCTTCTCAGATCACAATAGATTGAAACCAGAAACCAACCTCAAGGGAAAAAAGCAAAAACACTCTAATTCATGGAGACTGAATGACATGATTTTAAGTAAGGAATGAGTAAACAATGAGATCAAAGATGAAATGAAAAAGTTTCTAGAAACAAATGACAATGAATACAGCCCAAAACCTATGGGACACAGCAGAGGAAAATTCATAGCAATATAAGCCTACCTAAAAAAGTTAGAAGAAGCTTACACAAACAACCTAACCATAAAGCTGCAAGAACTAGAAAAGCAGCAACAAACAAAACCCAGATCAAGTAGAAGGAAGGAAATTATCAAGATCAAAGCAGAACTAAATGACATAGAGACAAAAAGCACAATTCTAAGGGTCAATAAATCCAGAAGCTGGTTCTTTGGAAAGATAAACAAAATTGACAAGCCTTTATCCAGACTCATCAAGAAAAAAAGAGACAGGATCCAAATAAATAAAATCAGAAACAAAAGAGGAGAAATCACAACTGAAACTACAAAAATACAAAAAATTGTAAGAAATTACTACGCACAACTATATGACAAAAAATTTGACAACCTGGGTGAAATGGACAAATTTCTAGAAATGTATAATCTACCAAAACTGAATCCAGAAGAAGCAGAAATCCTGACTAGACCAATAACAACTAGTGAAATTGAAGAAGTAATAAAAAAACTCCCAAAGCACAAGAGCCCTGGACCAGATGGCTACACAGGTGAATTTTACAGAACATTTAGGGAAGAACTAACTCCTATTTTTCTGACCAATTCCAAAAAATCAAAGAAGAGAAAAGATTCCCAAACTCTTTCTGAGGCTAATGTAATTCTAATCCCAAAAGCAGGCTAAGACACAATAAAAAAAGAAAACTACAGGCCACTACCTCTGATGAATATAGATGCTAAGATTCCAACAAAATATCTGCAAACCGGATCCGGCAATACATTTAAAAGACCATACACCGTGATCAAGTGGGAATCATCTCAGGGATGCAAGGATGGTACAACATTCATAAATCAATCAACAAAATGAAAGACAAAAACCGTATGATCATATCAATAGAGGCTGAAAAAGCATTTGATAAAGTACATTGCTGTACAGTTATGATAAAAACACTCAGCAGAATGGAAATAGAGGGAGCATACCTCAACATCATAAAGGCCATATATGAGAAACCTGAAGCCAACATCATACTCAATGGGCAAAAACTAAAAGTTTTCCCCCTAAGATCAGGAACAAGACAAGGCTGTCCACTTTCTCCACTTATGTTCAACATCATCTTGGAAGATCTAGCCATAGCAACAGACAAGAAAAAGGAATCAAAGCCATCCAAACTGGAAAGAACGAAGTAAAACTATATTTGCAGATGACATGATAGTGTACATACAAAACCCAATAGGCTCCACCAAAAATCTACTCAACCTAATAAGCAAATTTAGCAAAATAGCTGGATATAAAGTCAATATTCAGAAATGAAAAGCATTTTTGTATAACAATAATGAAACATCAGAGATAGAAGCTAGAAAACAAATCCCATTTACTATAGCAACAAGAAAATTAAATTTCTTAGGAATAAACTTAACCAAGGAGGTAAAAGACCTGTGCTCAGAAAACTACAGAACAATGAAGAAAGAAATTAAGGAAGATACAAATAAATGGAAGCATATACCATATTCATGGATGCAAAGAATTAACATCATGAAAATGTCCATACTACCCAAAGCACTCTGTAGATTCAATGCACTCTCAATTAAAATACCAATGACATACTTCACAGAGATAGAAAAAAATACTTCCAAAATTTATATGGGTCAAAAACGCCCACGAATAGCCACAGCAATCTTGAGAAAGAAGAACAAGGTAGGAGGAATCACAATACCAGGGTGGGGTGGGGCATCAAACCATATACTACAAGGCTACTGTCATCAAAACAGTCTAGTACTGGCATAAGAACAGACAAAGAGATCAATGGAACAGAATAGAGAGCCCAGAAATAAACCTAGGACTCTATGGTCAATTAATATTTGACAAAGGGGGAAGGAACATAAAATGGACTAATAAGAGTCTCTTCAACAAGTGGTGTTGGGAGAACGGGATGGCAACATGCAAAAAAATAAAACTAGACCACCAACTTACACCATAAACCAGAATAAACTCAAGATGGATAAAGGAGTTAAACAGAAGCAGAGCCACCATAAAGGTCCTGGAGTAAAATATAGGCAGTAAAATTTTAGAAACCCTATGCAGAAATATGCTTATTGATACTTCTCCAAGGGCAAAGGAAATAAAAGAACAAATAAACAAATGGGACTATATCAAATTGAAAAAGTTTCTGTTCAGCTAAAGAAAACACCAGCAAAATTCAGAGGGAGCCAAATGTATGGGAAAATATATTTGCCAATGATAACTCAGACAAGGGTTTGATCTCCAAAATATATAAAGAACTTATGTGACTCAACATCAGGGAGACAGACAGCCCAATTAAAAAATGGGCAAAGGACCTGAAAAGACAACTCCCTGAGGAGGAAATACAAAGGGCCCAAAGGTATCTGAAAGAATGCTCAATATCACTAGCCACCAGAGAGATGCAAATTAAAACCACAGTAAGATACCACCTCACACTTGTCAGAATGGCAATCAACAACAAATCAGCAAACAACAAGTGCTGATGAGGATGTGGGGAAAAGGGAACCCTGGTGCAATGTAGGATGGAATGCAGACTGGTGCAGCCACTATGGAAACCAGTATAGTTTCCTTAAAAAACTAAAAAAGGAACTGCCTTTTGATCCAGCAATTCCCCTACTAGGATTATACCTGAAGAACCCTGAAACACCAATTCATAAGGACTTGTGTACCCCTATGTTCAAAACAGCGCTATTTACAATAGCCAAGTGCTGGAAACAGCCTAAGTGCCCATCAGTGGATGATTGGATCACAATGGAATACTACACAGTGGAAAGAAAGAAGGAACTCCTACCTTTTGCAACAACATGGATGGAACTGGAAAGTATTGTGCTTAGTGAAATAAGCCAGTGAAAGATAAATACCATATGATCTCACCCATTACAGGACACTAATAAACAAAACAAAACAAACAAAACAGAACCAGATACATGAATACAATTAATAGACCTTCAGTGGGCAGAGGGGAGGGGGAGGGAGGAAGGAGGAGGAAGAGGCTACGAAGGGGAGCAGTTTAGTCAAGGAACTAGCATGGAAGAACCATGGACATGGACAACAAGTGTGACAGACTTTGTGGGGGAGTGGTTGGGTGGGGAAGGGGAGAGAAGGAAGGAGAAATAAGATGAATATAATACAACAACAATAAAATTGAATTTTAAAAAAAGGGGAAAAAAAGAAATGGAGTTGAATGGATATCTGACAACTATGGAATTAACAAAATCACATCCATCCAGATTGGTAGGAGGGGTGCAGACACAGATTGGGCTGGTCCCTCACCCATGTGTGGTGCATAAATATTCGGGAGGGATATCTCAGGAGCAAGGAGTCCTAGCTCCACACCAGGCCCCTTGACCCAGGGTTCCAGTCCCAGGAAGATTAGTCCCCACAACTTCTGGCTGCCAAAATCAGTGGGGATTGAATCAGAGGAAGAAACTTCTAGAGCCCCAAGCATTTTGTCTTAAAGAATCCATACATGGACTTACCTACTCAGATTCACTCCCTCTGAGCCCCAGCACCAGAGTAGCTGCTTGAAAGACACCACTGGCATAAATGGAGGAAATGAAATGTCTGGCATTAACACAACCAGAGGCCATGGTCCCTTTTCTAAACTGTCCTCCCACAGAGCCACAGAGCCACAGAGTCAGAAAGCTGGAGCCATATCTGAGACTCCAAAACCTAGATAACACTGTTTAACCCATCTTGGAGATCCCCAGAGACTCTAGCCCACTCAACTTACAGACCCACCCAAGCTGCATTCCCATATGAATGGCTGGTCTTGGATCCTGCTTCACAACTTCCTAATTCCTCTCAAATAAGCAACAGCTGGCCTCAGTGATCCCTAGAAGCAGCACTAGCAGCAGCCAGCCTAGATTTACGGCTTGGCTTCACCTGGGAATCTCTAAGCCCACCCAGCACAAACAGCAGCCACCTCCGGTTGCTTTACAGCTCAGGCAAGGTTGTCCCATATAAAACACAAGTGAGGGCTGACCTTAGCCTGCAACACCTGGAAAACTCCAGGGTCAGCACACCTAGTGGACAGCTATAGAATATGCAGGATACTACCACCCTGCCCCTGCATAGCTGATCCTCCATGGAAGGTGGGGGTTGGTAGTAAGTGGTCACAGCCAATACTTGCAGCTGACTGACCTGGATAAATCCCTCCCATTGATCTGCCAAAAGCAACCAAGGCTCAACTACAAAAGGATGGTGTACTCAGCCCACACAAAAGGCACACCTTAAGTACCCAACTCAGATGATAGGGGAAATTGTGCCACTGAACCCTACAGGACACCTAGTGTATTAGGCCTCACTACCACGGAGCCAAGGCAGCTCTACCTAATACATAGAAGCAAATATAAAAGGCTACCAAAATGGGAAGACAAAGAAACATGGACAAAATGAAATAACAGATCAAAACTCCAGAAAAAGAGCTAAACAGAATGGAAATAAGCAATCTATCAGATGCAGAGTTCAAAACACTAGTTATAAGGATGCTCAAGGAACTTAGTGAGGACTTCAGCAGCATAAAAAAGATCCAGTCAGAACCAAAGGATACAGTAATTGAAATAAAGAACAACTTACAGGGAAACAACAGTAGAGCAGCTGAAGCCCAGAATCAAATCAATGATTTGGAACGTAAAAGAGCAAAAGAAAATAAAAAATACAAAAAAATTGCAATAGCGAGTCGAAGATGGCAGCAAAGTGGTGGGCAGCACCAACGACTTTCTCAAGCACCAGAGCGGCTAGAGAATAGGGTAAGGAACATGGGACAGATGCAAGTCCCAGAGAATTAGTGTAGTGAGTATCTGGATTCCAAGATGCACAGCCCAGGGGATGCAGAGAACTATGTGTGAGTGGATATTTGAGCAGCAAATAGGGAGAACTGAGGAGTTCAGCTCCTACAAGGGAGGGACTGAGTGAGTGCTGCTCACCATGGCTGAGAGAGAGGGAGCACAGTTCCCAGAACCACAGCTGAAGGACAAGAGATCCCCAGCCGGCTGTGCCAGACAGGAGCTCACACCTTTGGACCTCGGAGCCCAGAGCCACCTTTGAAGAACCAGCGGGGAAGAGAATGGCCACCTCCCCTCTACACCCTGCCCCAAGTCTGCAGAACCAGTAGAGCCCAGCTGCTGGAGCCTCAGCCCACAGGTGTGTGGCATTCAGATCCAGCCCTGACTATGACAGACTGCATATTGGATCTCTGCTAATCTCAAGCACCTAAGTTATACTGAGAGCTACATGAATTAAAAACCCCCAACATATCCCTTTAAAATAGCCATCTCTAGGCCCTGGCTGGTAGCACAGTGGATAAGGTGCCGGCCTGCAAACCCAAAGGTCGCAGGTTCAATTCCCCAGCCAGGGCACATAACAAGGTTGCAAAACAGGTCTCCAGTCAGGTCTGTGGCTGGAGGCAGGTGAAAGGCAACCATACAGTGATGTCTCTCTCCCTCTCTGCCTCTCTCTCTTCCCCTCTTTCTAAAAATAATTAAATAAAATCTTTTTAAAAAATTGTTTAAAAAGAAATAGCCATCTCTAGTTCTCTCATTGAGTGCTATTTTAAGTAAATAGTGTTTCTATCACAGTATCTCAAATCCCACAGTTTACTCCTCCCTTCTCTCAGTTTATTTCACCACCCAAGTTCCTATTCTCACTTTTGTTTTAAAGTCTACTTTCTCTCCTGCTGCAACTCATTCCCAATCTTCACTCCAAGTACTCCCCAACTCTCCAGCCTCTTAAAATCTTTTTCTGTGTGTGTGCTATTAGGTGCTACACATTATTTTCTCTGCTGAAAAAATACACTTCTCCTCTCTACACCTTGACCAATCAGTCAATGCTCACTGAGGGTAGACAGGGAGGTAGGTGTGGCATCTTTACAAACTTAGTTGTAAATATAAGGGAGTTACAAATCATCCCCCTTTCCTCCTAACATCTCCCAATCTCTTTTACCTCATGCTCCCATCTCATAGGAAATATAGACCATACGTTACCGAGAGTGCAGTCGCAAACCTTACTCACCAACTGGATTCCTATTTTTTTGTAATTTTTTCCTTTTTCACTTTATGTTCTAAGTCAACTTCCTTACAGTAGTCTTTTGGGGTTTTTTTTGTTTTTTGTTTTTACGTATGTAGGTTTGTTCCCTCACACAATATATATAGATATATACTGTATATGCAAGTATAAATATACATAACTTCTGATTAGGCTCAATACTGTAAACTCGTACTTTCTCACTGCATTCTGATTATTCCCCCTCCACTCATTTCCATATAAGAGGTAAAGTTTACTTTCTCACGCATCCCCTACCATTTCTCATCACTATCTTTGCTACTCCTTTGTACCTCTCAAAAAAGATCCATATTTCAGTCAAATCAGTTGTCTTTCCTCTCTTGTAATAGTCTTAATATATTTACATCCTTATTAAGACTGGCTCATTTGCAGCTGAGGGTGTGTTTAAGAGTGGGGGTGATTTTTGAGGATATAGATATTAAACTAGGCTTACATGCAGTCAAAAGTGTGATTAAGGGGATAAGATATCTTTGAAGGTGTTATTTTGCCTGGACTGGTGGTTCTATTTTAGGAGCAAGTTGATAACAGTATATGAGACAATGTAGGAGTGTCTCTCAATCAGCCAGCTGGTGTGAAAAACTCATCAAGGGGCAACACATATACCAAAACCAAAATACAACTAAACAACCCAAATTAATGACATAAAGGGCACCCTGAGAGAAACAAGTTGAGGTAATCTAGGAGTCTACACTACTGAACCCCTTAAACCTCCAAACAGAGAAGGGCACTCCACAAAGACAGGGAGTCATAGCAAATTAATACAAGAAACAAAAACAAACAATAGCAGACACCCCAAATGGGGAGCAAAAGAAACAGTCCATCACCGAAAGGAAATGAGGAATACCCAGGAAGACTGCTAAATCAAATAGAAACAAGCAAAATATCCAACATGAAATTAAAGAAATTATTATAAGAAAGCGCGATGAGCTCAAAGAAAACTACAAAGAACTCCAGGGCAACAACAAAGAACTTACTCAAAATTATACCAGTATTAAAAAGGAAATAGAGCCCTGGCTGGTGGCACAGTGGATAAGGTGCCTGCCTGCGAATCCAAAGGATCGCTGGTTCGATTCCC
>PVIW01015250.1:0-20438 GCA_004026585.1 Noctilio leporinus | reverse complement strand
AAGAAAGAAGGAACTCCTACCCTTTGCAACAACATGAATGGAACTGGAGAGTATTATGCCTAGTGAAATAAGCCAGTCAGTGAAGGACAAATATCATATGATCTCACCCATTACGGGACAATAATGAGCAAAACTAACAACAAGCAAAACAGAACCAAATATATGAATACAGTGAATACACCTTCAGTGGTCAGGGGGAAGCGGGTTGGGGGGAGGGGGGAGGCAGAGGCAAGGAAGGAGAGCAGCTTAGACAAGAACCTAATATAAAGGAACCATGGACATGGACAACAGGTGGGATTGACTTTGGGGGGAATGGGTGGGTGGGGAGGGGGACAGAGGGGAGCAAAAAGGGGATGGATCTAATACAACAGCAATAAAATTAAAAAAAAAAAAAAGAAAAGAAAAGAAAAGAAAAGAAAGAAAAAAAAAAAAGACACAGGAGAGCTTATCTGCAGCCCATCTGCCAGCCAGGAAGAGTTTTCTCCAGGAACCAAATCTGCTGACATTTCGAGGCTTGGACTTCCCAGCCTCGAGAACTGTGAGAAATAAATTCCTATTGTTTAAAATGAATATATATATATATATATATACATATATATATATAAATTTTAAAAGATTTTGTTATTTTTAGAGAGAAAGGCAGGGAGAGAGGCAGAGAGGGAGAGATACATCAATGTATGGTTGCCTTTCACCTGCCTCCAGCCATGGATCAGGCTGGAGACCTGGCTTGCAACCTGGTTATGTGCCCTGGCTGGGGAATCGAACCAGCGACCTTTGGGGTCGCAGGCTGTGCCTTATCCACTGTACCACCAGCCAGGGCTAAAATCTTTTTTTAAATAACTTTTTTTTTTTTGCCCTGGCTGGTGACAGAGTGGGTAGGCACCAGCCTGTGAACCCAAAGTTTTAATTCCCAGCCAAGACACTATATATATATATATATATATATATATATATATATATATATATATATATAAATTATATAGAAGCCAAGACAGTGATGGGAAAATTGAATGGAAAGAACAGGACGGAGAGGCCCTCTGGGAGTGTTAACAAATTGTTGATTGGCAATTTTATAGCAAAAGCTAACGTAAGTGCAAGCATCAGTTAATACGTGACCGGTTAACAATGTGTTAAGAAACAAGGCATTCCAGAGCTTTTGGTGGCAGGGTGTGGGGAAGGGGCAGCAGGCACCATGTCCTGCCTCAAAGGTGGCAAGAAGTGGCAAAGGCCCAAGAAGCAGACCAAGGAGATGTACAAGGAAGATGAGGCATCAAGTAAAAGCAAAAAGGAGAAAAAGAAACTAAAGGAACTAAAAATGGAGGCTGTGGAGGGCCGCCATCTGGCCACAGGTGGAATTAACAAATCTGGCAAAAAGTGAGCTGTTCCTTGTGCCTGGGCAATGGTGATCCCTAATTCCATTCCTGTTTTCAAATCTGAATTCCCTGTCATACCACCTGTTGCCACCTATAGCTAGAATAAAGTGTTGTCTTGAAGGCTGTTGGTACATTTAAGCATTAACTTTTGTAAATAATCATCATCATAATGCAGTGGCTCATCTCTTTAGTTTTTCCTCACTGAGCCATTTCATTCTTAGCTGTGAGGTCAAAGTAACCCGAACCCAGAATCCTGCCAAACAACAGTCACCTAGAGGCCTTTGTTCTTCAATCTTTGTTCTATCTCAAATTCTATACCACCTGGAATTAAACCAACTCATCTGAAAAGGAAGGAAGCAAGGAAGGAAAGTGAGCAAGGAAGGGCACACTCCAGGGCAGTAGGCCACAACTCCCACAGGTCATAAATAAACAAGCTAATACAGTAGTGTTAAATGCTATGCAGGAAGTAAACAATGTGGTGAGAAAGCGGAATGAGTTAACAGGTTATATGACGTGCACTTTAGCAGGGAGCAGGGCCGTGTCTTTGAGGAGGGATGGTTGAGCTGAGAGATATGAAGGATACATAAGAGTCAGCCATCTGAAAGGATTCAGGAGGTAGACAAGCATTGATGCTGCTGGTCTGGGGACTGATTACTCTTTGAGAACCACTGAAAAAGGCCATTGGACACAGTCCCCTGGAGCTCTGGCACTTGTTTATATCACATATTTAAATTTGTGGGAATGGTTGGGATTTCTCAGGGATTGAAAATAGAGAAGGGCAGGGGTCCAAGCACACCCCTAGGTTGCTAACATTCAAAGGTTAGGAAGTGGGGGATGAGTGAGAAGGGACAACCAGTGAGGTAGGAGGACCATCAGGGGAGTGTGGTTTCTAGAAAGCTGTAGGAGGCAGCCCCAACTCCTGGACTCTGTGAATATGTTACTTACATGACAGAAGGGACTTTTTAAAAAACTTATTTATTGTATTTATTACAGTTGTTTCATTTTTCCCCCATTGCTTGCCCCTATCCTCCCCTCCCCCCTCCCCCAGTCACTGTGAAAGATCCATGAACATGAACAAAGAGGTGAGGATTAACTAGGGCAGAAGAGACTTAAAAATGTAATTACAGGCAGAGCCTTGAATTATCCAGGTGAGTTCAATTTAATCATACGACCCCTTAACAGCAGAGAACGTTCTCTGGCTGGAGTCAGAGAGGATGCTACCGAAGAGGAAGTATAAGCCCTGGCTGGTGGCTCAATGGATAGGTGCTGGCCTGTGAACCCAAAGGTTGCTGTTTCAATCCCAAGTCAGGGCATATAACCAGGTTGTAAGCCAGGTCTCCAGCCAGGTTTGTAGCTGGAGGCAGGTGAAAGGCAACCATACATTGATGCATCTCTCCCTTTCTTCTTCCCTCCCTGCCCTTCTCTCTAAAAATAATAAATAAAATCTTTATTAAAAAAAAAAAAAAAAAGGCACTTCCCTTCCAAGCTGGGAAGTTAAGAAGAGTGAGACACCTACTTGCATCTCCTAGAACGACTGACTGACTATGGGCAACTATATCAAAATAGAGAAAATTGGAGAAGGTACCTATGGAGTCATGTATTAGACACAAAACTACAGGTCAAGTGGTAGCCATGAAGAAAATCAGACTAGAAAGTGAAGAGGAAGGGGTTCCTAGTACTGTAATTCGGGAAATTTCTCTATTAAAAGAACTTTGTCACCCAAATATAGTCAGTCTTCAAGATGTGCTCATGCAGGACTCCAGATTATATTTCATCTTTGAATATCTTTCCATGGACCTCAAGAAATACTTGGATTCTATCCCTCCTGGTCAGTTAATAGATTCTTCACTTGTTAAGAGCTATTTGTACCAAATCCTACAGGGGATTGTGTTTTGTCACTCTAGAAGAGTTCTACATAGAGACTTAAAACCTCAAAATCTATTGATTGATGACAAAGGAACAATTAAACTGGCTGATTTTGGTCTTGTCAGAGCTTTTGGAATACCTATTAGAGTATATACATGTGAGGTAGTAACACTTTGGTATAAATCTCCAGAAGTGCTGCTGGGGTCAGCTCGCTATTCAACTCCAGTTGACATTTGGAGTATAGGCACTATATTTGCTGAATTAGCAACTAAGAAATCACTTTTCCATGGGGATTCAGAAGTTGATCAACTCTTCAGAATTTTCAGAGTTTTGGGTAACCCCAACAATGAAGTGTGGCCAGATGTGGAATCTTTACAGGACTATAAGAATACATTTCCCAAGTGGAAACCAGGAAGCCTAGCATCCCACCTCAAAAACTTGGATGAAAATGGCTTGGATCTGCTCCCAAAAATGTTAGTCTACGATCCTGCCAAACGAATTTCTGGCAAAATGACACTGAACCATCCATATTTTAATGATTTGGACAATCAGATTAAGAAAATGTAGCTTTCTGGCAGTTTCCATGTGTTGTGTCAAGAACAGATAGTTATATTTTACTGTCTACTCTATTACTGTCTTCTGTATTTTTGTTTTCTTTGTTGTAAATTCAAGCTGTACTTCATCTTCTAACTTCAAAAATTGTAACTTAAAAATGTAATTATTCTATATGAATTTAAATATACTACTGTATATGTGTGTAGAACTCACTGTAACAACTATTTGTTACTATAATAAAAATATAATTCTAAAAAAAAAAAAAAGAAGAAGAAGAAGAGCCCTGGCTGGTGGCACAGTAGATAAGGCACCGGCCTGCAAACCCAAAGGTCACTGGTTCGATTCCCAGCCAGGGCACATAATCAGGTTGCAAGCCAGGTCTCCAGCCAGATCCCTAGCTGGAGGCAGGTGAAAGGCAACCATACATTGATGATTCTCTCCCTCTCTGCCTCTCTCCCTTCCCCTCTCTCTGAAAATAATAAATAAAATCTTTAAAATAAATACATAAATACTTTTTAAAAATAACATAAAAAATAAAGAGAAAGAAAGAAGAGGAAGCAAGAGGATGCCAGGCCTGAGAAGGATTCAGCACTATTGCTGACTGAGGGATGTTGGGGCCCATGTGCAAAGATGGGAGAGAAGTCTCTAAGAGCTAAGGGTGGCTCCCGGCTGACAGCCAGAAAGAACACGGGGACCTTGGCATTAGAACTTCAACGATCTGGATTTGCTAACAACTTGAATGAATTTTGAAGTGGATTCTTCCCCAAACCCTGCAGTCAGGCTAATGTCTCTGTTTGAGCCCAGAGAGACTGATACCAGATTTCTACACAACTGTGAATCAACATGCGTTGCTTTAAGCAGCTAGGTTGGTGGCAGATCCGTCATGCCAGTGGCAGACAACAGATACAGAAGCCAAGAGAAGAGAATGTGCAAAGGTCAGAGAAGTCAGCTTCATCAAATGCTGACAAGAATCCAGGAATCTGAGGACAACGTGTCTGATGAATTTGGCAACAAGCGCTGTCTCCATGGCACGGAGCAGGAAAAAGTGACCATGTTGGAGTGGGTTGAACAGAAAAAGCAAATGCGAAAGAAGGAAAGCGGAAAGCTGGCGGCCTAACCCTCCCAGCTGTAGGCCGTTTCTGGGGCCTCATCCCACCAGGGTGACTCACCAGGGTGCTCCAGCCACGTGACCTGCTGAAGATCCCCTCCCCCATGACGTGCCGCTCCACACGGCCTCACCACGTGCTGGACAGTGTTCTGCGAGGCCCCCGAACGAGCCCCCACCACGTGCCCCCCCACGTGCCCCCATCATGTTTCCCTCCACTACCCAGTGCCCCATGGTGCTCCGCGCGCACCTGTCACGTGTCCTGCCACGCCTTCTCTGGCCTGAGGGCGGTTGGCAGCAGTTGGGCCAAACGCACGAGCTGCCCTCCTCGCGGGTCCCCGAATGGGATGTCTGGGTCCTGCGCGGAAGGCGGGGTATAAAGGGGGCAGCGCGACTGCTGCCTTCGGGAATTTCCTGAAGTCACCAGCCCAGGGCAAGCGGCTGGGCTTGTCCGCGTGGCCATGGTGGGCGAGCGCCCGGACGCCGGGAGTCGGGCCAGGGGGCCGCGCCCAGGCCAGGTGAGGGCCCCGCGCCGGCGGGGCAGGGGCCGGGACACTGGCGGCAGCCGAGGGCCCTGAACTCTGTGTGTTGTTCCTTCCAAGTCTCCTTACCAGAAGTTAAGTCAGTGCATGCTGGACATCTCCGGGGACCGGGGTGTGCTGAAGGACGTCATCCGCGCGGGCTCGGGCGAGCTGGTGACGCCGGACGCAACGGTGCTCGGTACGGCCTGGGGTCCCGGGCCCTCTGGCTGCCGGGAGCTGGCGGGGCAAGAGGAACGGCGGGTTCAGGGCAGCTTACGTTGGGGGGCGGGGAGGCCACATTGTTTTTAAAACTTAGCATTTTATCAAGTAGAACACACTTTGCTAGAATTTGATTTTTTTTTAAGATTTTATTTTTGTTAGTTTTAGAACGAGGGGAAGGGAGAGAGGCAGAGAGGGAGAGAAACATCAGTGTATGGTTGCGTTTCACCTGCCTCCAGCCACAGACCTGGCTGGAGACCTGGCTTGCAACCTGGTTATGTGCCCTGGCTGGGGAATCGAACCTGCGACCTTTGGGTTCGTAGGCCTGGTGCCTTATCCACTGAGCCACCAGCCAGGGCTCTAGAATTCGAATTTTTAAGGGACAGTGAGAGGGCCTCATGTCCCCCGCTGTGAGCAGGGGATGTTCTGAGGCTCACCAGCCAATTATCTGAACCTCAGAGCTAAGGGCAGGCGTCCAAACCTTAAGCAAAGGTTTGCTCCTATCGCTCAGAGTGTAGGGCAGTTGAAGGGCATCTAATTCTGTTGTTTTTATGTGATCATTAAAGAGGTGTGTCGTTAGAGAGGTGAGGGTATTGGTCCATTTTTCCGTGTCTGTTTCCTCTGCCCTAGTGAAATATTCCGGATACCTGGAGCACATGGACAAGCCTTTTGATTCTAATTGCTTTAGGAAAACTCCTCGGCTCATGAAGCTTGGAGAAGGTACGTTCATATTAGGAGCTGGAAAAGGAGTTGTTCAGGGAAACTAATGGGGGACGATGCCTTAGGGCTGGAAAATTGTCCAGGGTGTAGATTCTTTGAGTTGGTTTTTCTGAGGCTGGATTCTGCTAAACCAGCCCGTTCCCTCCTGAGAACTAGGCATTTGGAAAATGTCCTGCTGACAAGGTTATCTTTGCACCCTGACTTAACCCAGTGGGCACTGTGTTTTTGTTTGTTGAGTAAATATCTGTTGAATGTTCAATACCCACAATGCATGATGAAAAGAGAGGATGTACCCAGATGATTAGAGTATCTCTGCCAGTGTGGTGGGGAAGGTTGACTCTTGTGGAAATATTTGGACATAAGAGAGAAGAAATGGATAGTATCAGAACAGTACAGTGAGCAAGCTTAACCAAGTTTCTTGTTCTGTCTTCCAGATATTACACTTGGGGGCATGGAGCTGGGCATTCTGAGTATGCGGAGGGGAGAGCTGGCCAGGTTCCTGTTCAAACCGACCTATGCCTACGGAACTCTGGGCTGCCCACCGTTGATCCCACCAAACAGCACCGTCTTGTTTGAGATTGAGCTACTTGACTTTCTGGATTCTGCTGAATCAGACAAATTTTGTGCCCTATCCACCGTAAGTTCTGGAGCACAGATGTTACCACTTCACAGAAAGAGGGTTGGGTCCCTGTTTCTGGTAATTATCATGCTTTGCTGATGGTCCTCTGGCCTAGGTTCTGCCTCCCTAGGCTCCTGTGTGGTGGTGGTGGTGTTGCCCCACTTCCTAGTACTGCCTGCTTTCGTACTGGCTCTGGTGTGTGGGTGACTCTGCTAGGCTAACATCAAGGCATGGGTTTGTTATGAACACCAGCAGTTTGAGCTGAGCTTTTAGTCATCCTTTGCCTACTTCTCTGCAAGACAGTGAACATTTTCTTCTTACTGTTAAGTTTGGTTTTCAGCAAGCCAAGTATTGGTAAGTCATAACTAGGGTGACCCTATAATTAGTTGTCCAACCTAAGACATGTTAGAATGAAAGGGACTATTAACTGGATAGTACACTAGGACATCAGATATAAACTGGGAAATCCTAGGCAAAGAGGGACCTACGGCCTCTGTTCTCATAATTTGATGTTGCCATTTTTTTGTAGCCTTACTTAACCTATAGAGATAGGGCTTCTAATCTCATTAGTGTGCCCTCTTTGTTTTCTGTCTCACACTGACTGTATATGTGACCTTTGGTGTACACCCCAGGTTTACATCTGTATATGATGTTTACCTAGCTAAACTATCAGCACCCCAAGTGAGGAATCTTACCTTTCTTTCATCTTTACACAAAACAGAGGTTCTTGCAGATTCCTGGGTCCCACGTCTGGTGTATTGATTTAAAATCTCTGGGGTCAGGGAGAGGTTGGAGGACAGGACATGTGTGTTTAAAAAGAGGCTTTCTTGGTGATTTTAAATTTTTTTTCTAGAGAGGGGTGGGTAGGGAGGAAGAGCAGGGGCATGGAATAACATCAACTGGTTAACCACCTCTTGTATGTGCCCTGACTGGGGACCAAACTCAACCCAGGCATGTCCCTGATTGGGAATATTGAACCTGTGACCTTTTGGTTTTCAGGATGATGCCCAACCAATTGAGCCACACCAGCCAGGTTCTATGGGTGATTTTGATATGTACCCAAGGTATTGCGTTGTGGCTTATAAAGATCAGTAGGGCCCTGGGTGGACCAAGACCTGTTAAATTCTGGTGACTAAATGGTCTTGGTTTCTGTGCTTAACATGTTCCATTAGTTTCTAGTTCCATGGAACCTGCTGCTTTAGCGAGCATCTTTAGGAGGACTGTAGAAGTAGATCTCACTTTGGCTCTCGGCTATAAAGTGAGGGCAGTGATGACATCCAACTGCCATGGCTTCTGTTGTGATTCACAGAGATGACCTCTGTAGAGGCATGGACCCAATGCTTGGCACACGTACATCAATAAACATAACCCGAAGGTGAATGATGGAACAGGTGTGACTACACTTGCATTGTGGCTTTCAGTTTTCCTGCTGGGTGTCTTTGTCTTTGGTCCTCAGGAGCAACAAGATCAATTTCCACTTCAGAAGGTCCTAAAAGTGGCAGCTACTGAACGAGAGTTTGGCAACTACCTTTTCCGCCAAAATCGTTTCTATGATGCCAAAGTGAGATATAAACGGGTAAGAATGCTTCAGATGTATATTTAGACCCTGAAATACTCCTTGCTTGAAAGACGTAGAGCTTGGCTCTTCTCCTACTCTGTGCAGCCATTCAGAAAAATCTCATTAAACCTCCTCATGCTAGAGAACTGGGAGAGGGGACAAGGTATCTGGGTGGAGCCTGGTGTTGTGTGTCAGGTACTGATTGATGCTGATTACATGGGTGTGTGTTCAGGTTGTAAAAATTCATTGAGCTGTACACTTATCTTTGTACTTACATGTATGTGTATTTCAGTAAAAAAATTTTTTTTAACTCTTAGGGTTAGCTCCTCTACTAACTGATTTTTCCACCCCTTTGTAAAGTTTGCCATCTTCATTTCCTGCCTGACAGTGGAGATTCATCTGTCTGAGGTGACTCCCTGCTCATCAAACTTTAATTGTGATTTGGCTTCTTATGTAGCATATACTGACAGGAGCTCATTGTGCTTTGTAACTCAGTAAATATTTTTAGCACTTTGTGTGCCAAACTCTGTGCGTTAAGTTCTAAACATAAACAGGACAGTTTAGAGTCTAGGGGTAGTCTGATTTTACACCTCATTTGCATATTGGGCCTAAATCGTTCATGATTTGTACTCAGCTACAAGCAATAGAACTCTGAAAAATAGGTGCATAAGTAAACTAGATATTTAATTTGTCCTCACATATAGAGGGAGGCAGTGCAAGGCTATGTAGCAATTCCATGAAACCAGGGATCCAGGTTCCTTCTTTCTGCTCAGGTACCCTTGTATATGTCCTTGTTTTTCCCACTCCATGATGAATAAGTCATTCAGCTTATAGAATCATGTGATTATATGGGCAGAAAGAAGAGAGAGGACATGAGTTTGGTGTGTTTATTACTTCCCATTATATTTTATTGATCTTAAATATACACCCTTAACTGTATAGGAAACTGGGAAATGTACTTATTAAATTAGTCCATTGCTGCTTTCAATGCAGTGGAAGTGGTTAGGAGGGGAATAGATATTGTGTAAACAGCTAACAGTATCTGCCATACTTGGCTTATATGAATATGCTTCAGGGAAAGGAGAGCAGCTGATAAAATCAGATTCTTAAACTTGGGTAGTACAGATTAGGGCTCACAATTAGGTTGAATCATGGATACTGTTTGTAAAGTTTCTTGAGAGCCTGCTCACTTGAAAAAATTTTTTTCTCATAAAGCAGACCACTTGTTTCATCACTTATTTCCTCTAATTCCCTGAGGCAGCCACTTTTTCATTATATCTGCTATTTTCCTGGTATTCTGAATTAATAAATGATGTGCTTTAGTTGCTGTTTTTGACATTTTGACATTTTTAAATTTCTCATTACAGCAAATGAAGCTTTGTTTCTCATTTCTGCTTTCCTAGTATTGTCATAATTTTAAAACTCAGTATTCAGTCTTAAGTAATTGAGGTTATGTGACATTATATCTGCTGAGCCAAGCTCTTCATGCTTGCGCAGCAGCCCCCTTCTGCCCCTTGAATTGCCTCTTTTTTTGCCTAGTTTTCTCTGCTCCTCTCACTGTTTTTTTCTCACAGTAACAAAAACCTCTTCCAACACTACTTTCCATGCAATCCTGTCTCTCACTGTCCAGCAGTTCCATATTTTCTCATCATGTCCCCACTGGAGCTCTAAGTCAAACTGAAGCTCTCTGGGTCTGCTGCACAGGTCTTATTCCAGGACTCCCGTGTGATTATTTGGCAGTTTCCCTGTTGTTTTTCTCAGTTTACTCCTTGTTTTGATAGAGCACATCTTTGCATGTCTAAAAATATTCTTACCAGGTCTGTCCAGAAGGTATCCAGCCATGTAATAAGAAAAATAGAGACATTTATTGAAGAAAATACTAGATACAAGAAACATTGTGCATAGGACAATGACATGTTAGCTCCTTCAATGCAGGCACTTTGCAACCTCACACAGTTCCCCCAATCACCATCAGATGCCCCATTGTCTTTTCCTGAATCTCATGGAAGACCTTTCAAAGGTGATTTTAGTTTTGGGAAAATCCAGACATTGCAGGGCACCAAATCTGGGCTGTAGTGGAGCTGAATTACCCGGGTGATTTGATGTTTTGCCAAAATATTTGGTACAAGATGTGATACATGAGTGGGCACATTGTCATGATGAAGATGCCAATCACCAGTTACCCATGGCTGCAATCCTTCTGAATCATCCCAATAGTTTCTGCAGAGGAATGTTCAAACCTAATGTAAAATTTGATGCAGATTTCTCTACTCATTCAGTCATTTTGAATGCGAAGGCCACACAGTACATATACTCACTCAATGGCATCTACTGCTCTCACTGACTAGTACAGTGAAGTCCTCATTGTTCAAACATGGTGTTCCAATCCACTCTCTTTGGCTGCCAGGTTACATCAGTGTCATGAAATTTGTCCTCATTACATTAACAATAGCTGGACTTTTTCCAAACAGGCCTCATATACTTTATATTTCATACATAACAGGTAGCATAACTGAATACAGAATTCTAGAATGCAGAATTCAAGTCACCATTCCTCCGATTTTGAAGAATATTGTTCCAACTTTTAAAATTATCTGATATCAATAAAGTTCCTATTCTCTTTATGTGACTATAATTTCTTGTAGAGAATTAAGGATCTTTTTCCCTGTATTCTTTTAAAAAATTTTAGTGATATACTTATGTGTACCTGTGCCCTGTATTTGTGTTTTTAAATTTGTTATAGTAAGCTTTTGGTGTATCACTTTACTCAGGAAATTTGTCCTCAGCTCTGGGAAACTTTTTTTTTTTTGGTAGGGGGACTTTCTTAAAAAAGATTTTATTTTTAGAGAGTGGGGAAGGGAGGGAGGAAGATAGGGAGAGAAACATCAATGTATGGTTTCCTTTCACCTGCCTCCAGCTAGAGAGCTGGCTGGAGACTGGGCTTACAATCTGGGCTTGCCCTAACTGGGAATCAAACCAGTGACCTTTGGGTTCACAGGCCAGTGCTCAATCCACTGAGCCACACCAGCCAGGGCTGGAAAGCTTTTGAGCTCTTGCTGTGATAATTTACTCTTGTTTACATCTTCTCTCTTTTCCTGGAACTTCTTGTTAATTGACTATCAGACCTCCAGGATTAAGCTTCTAGATTTCCTTTTTCCTTTTCTTTCTTCCAATTTCTATCCTTCCTCCTCTTTATCCTCTGTCTGGGAGACTTTCTTGACTTTACTTGCCATTTCTCCTAGTACTTCAATTTTTTTTTTTTTTTTTTTTAAACTCTGAAGAGCTCTTGGTTCTGCTTCATTTTCCAGCATTTGTTCTTGTTTTTTTTTTTTTTTTTTTTTAAGATTTTATTTCATTATTTTTAGAAAAAGGAGAAAGGAGAGAGGCAGAGAGGGAGAGAGACATCAATGTATGGTTGCGTTTCACCTGCCTCCAGCCACAGGCCTGACTGGAGACCTGGTTTGCAACCTGGTTATGTGCCCTGGCTGGGGAATTGAACCTGCGACCTTTGGGTTCCCAGGCCGGTGCCTTAACCACTGTGCTACCAGCCAGGGCTGTTCTTGTTTCATATATACATCATCTTCTCATCTCTTTATACTATTAGTACTTCTCAAGTTTTCTTTTTTTCATCTTTGGTTTGCATCTGAGTTTTTCTTAAAACCTCAATTTGTTTTCTGTTCGTTGGGTTTTCTGTCCTTTGGAGACTGTCCATTTATTTGTATTCGGTTTGGCTGCAAGTCACAGCGACTAAAAGAGAAAGATGTCTTACATGAAAGGAGGGCTTAGTAGCTATGCACCACAGTGCTCTCAGCTTCCCAGGCTTCTTCCATCTTGCTGTCTGCCCATTTCTAGGGTGGGGCTCTGGGCCTTGTGGTCCAGGATGGTGGCCTCTTAAATTCTAGGCAATAGAAGGGAAAAGAGGGCTGAAGGCATGTACCTGTGACACTTGTACTGAATTTTGTTTCTCAGGACCTATTCTCCTGGCCATAACTAGATATAAAGAAAGCGCCCTGGCTGGTAGCACAGTGGGTAAGGTGCCGGCCTGTGAACCCAAAGGTCACAGTTTCGATTCCCCAGCCAGGGCACATAACAAGGTTGCAAACCAGGTCTCCAGTCAGATCTGTGGCTGGAGTCAGGTGAAAGGCAACCATACATTGATGTCTCTCTCCCTCTCTGCCTCTCTCCCTTCCCCTCTTTCTAGAAATAATGAAATAAAATCTTAAAAAAAAAAAAAAAAAAGCTAGCAAATGGCTGTATTTTGGTTGTACATGTTCCTGACAAAAGTTCCTATTAGCATGGAAGAAGGGGGAACAGCTTCTGGGAGACAGGGAGCCCCATCTGCTGCAGAGGCTTTCCCCAAATGTTGGGTGATGTTTGGCTGTCCATTAGGATTTGAAAGACGCATCAAAAGCTGATTAGAAACTCCAGGTCTTTGGTAGGGCAGATTGCACTGTGATCAGATAGACTCCCACGTATCAGTCAGTGTACAGGTGTTTTCTCTGGGGACTTTCAGCTCTCCACCTCCTGCCCAGTGTAAATGCCTAGCCACCAGTGTCCTAAGAGCTGAGCAGGGAAACAGGACAGAAGATCTCACTGGCCATTACTGAGGCTGTCCTCTAATACTCCTGTTATCAGTATACCTTCCCCCTGCCCTCTGCTCTGTATGCTGTCCCTGAATCAAGAGTCTCTTCAGTTCCATTTCCCTAGGAAATAGACACTCCTGATTCCTGAGGTAGTGGGAAGGGGTGGGCATCTGGACCCATAGGGACAGAAAATGGTAGAAAATGGTCAATGTGCCTTCCTTTATCCAGCCCCATTTCTATGCTCTGATGGCTCTGATACCTGCTTAGTTTTGCTAATTCCCAGGGCTCTCAGGGCTCTGAGCTGAAGACCAGCCCCATGTATATTGGTACTCCTCTTTGCCAGGTCAATCACAACATTCATCCATTCTTGACACATTGGGTTTGTCACTGATCCTCTTCCTGTTCTTTGCTCTTATTGCTTTCTACTTTTTAGGGCAGGAGAGTAGACGATGTGTAAAGTTGCCCTCACTCAGCCAGAAGTTTTGCATGCCTGTTTCTCTTAGAAACCTCCTCAGTCTTTAGAGCAGCAGATCAACATTTATTGTTTTGAGCCTTTTTGCTCAGCCTGTGTGAGATCCACAGATGTATCAGGCAGGGTCCTTGCTCTTAAAGAATTTTATCTAGCTATGATACCCAGTACTGTAGCTTTTCAGAGAAGAGGAATATTTTTGTAGGCTAGAATATCTGGTATTAGCTTCTTGGAGGAAATGGCACTTTAGTTGAGTCTAGAGGGATGGAATGACAGAGAAAATAGAGGGGAAGAGATTAATTCTGAGTAAGAGAAAAGAATGAGCAAAGATATAGAAGTGAATAGACTATTCGGCAGCCATTTGGTGCATACCTAGTCTAAAACATTTGAAAAATAGGGAAATAGCCCTGGCTGGTGTGGCTCAATGGGTTGAGCACCAGCCTGCAAGTAAAAGGGTTGCCCGTTTGATTCCTAGTCAGGGCACATGTGTGGGTTGTAGGCTGGGTCCCTGGTTAGGTGCGCATGATAGGCAACCACACATTGCTGTTTCTCTTCCTTTGTTTCTCCCTCCCCTTACCTCTCTCTAAGAATGAATAAATACAATCTTTTTAAAAAATAAAGAAAAATAGGGAAATAGAAATGAGGTGATCAGATTTTAAAAGATGCTTAAATGTATATAGATGTGTATTAGATGAGGAAGAGAATGGAAGGGACCCACTGGGAAAGAGTTGAGAAAAGTAATATTTGGGGAAGAGGCAGTGGTTAGTAGTATGCAAGTGATGGGATGCTGGAGCTCACAAGAACCAATAAAATTTTCAAGAATTTTTGCAAGCTTGAATTAGCCACGGTGGAAATAATTTTACCACAGGAATAGGTAAACACTAGAGGGCTCCTCTTGCCACATGAACTGGTTGTTACCAGCACACCACTGCCTGCAGCACATGTTGAAGGGTTGGACTTCCATGAATGACCATCTGTTCCATGTTAGTTACTGTACTAGGCATTTTGCAGCTAACCCTGTTCGGGTATCCTGGAATATGTTCAAGGAGGTGTGAGTTGTGCAAATAAAAAGTTGTGGAAATATTGTATTTTCAAAAAATGAATTATTAAACTTAAAGTTTTATAAATAGAAGGTGATGAAGTATTATTTCAAGCCTTCTGATCTGAGAAATATTTAAAGCAAGAACAACTGGGAAAGAAGAAATTTGTTAACTTTAGTTTTGACTGCTAATGAGAATAGCCAGGCAAAGATGGCCTGTAGTAGACTACTTCTCGGTGACCAGAGTTCAGATGAGAGATTTAAGTTGGTGGTATGAAACCTGAATCAACTTAGAAGATATGAGGGCAGTGGAAACTTGTGTAATGAATAACCAGAACTTAGAAAAGGGAGACAAAGGAAAGCTTGTGGCTTTCTACCTAAAATACCATCTCCTCTGACATATTCTCCAGTTCTTCAGTCTGCTAGCATGATCAATGGAAATTCTCTGTTAGCCACACTGACACTGTTCAGATTTTGTCTTCATCACTTTTTTCTTTAATGTTGTTGTGATAGAATTCACATACCATTCAGTTCACACTTGTGCAGTGTATAGTTAATTGATTTTTAATATATTCACAAGGTTATGCAACTGTCACCACTATCTAATTCCAGAACATGTCATCACCCCAAAAATAAACCCCATACCCATTAGCAATTAATCATTCTCCCCATACTCCTTGGTGTTACTGTTTCTATGGATTTGTCTATTCTGGACATTGCATGTAAATAGAATCATTAAATATATTGCCCTTTGTGTCTGGCTTCCTTCACTTAGCAAAATGTTTTCAAGATTCATCTGTGTTGTAGCATGTATGAGTACTTTATTCCTTTTAAAAATAATTACTTCATTTTTAAACTATAGTAAAATGTGCATACTTCACCATTTTAATGCATTTACCAATTTAATCATTTTTAGGTGTACAATCCAATGGCGTTAAGTACATTCACAAAGTTGTGCAACCATCTACACTACCCATTTCTGAAAATTTTTCATCATCCCAAATGGAAATTCTCTACCCATGAAGTAATAACTCCCATTCCCCCTTCCCCTAAGGCCCTGGTAACCTCTATTCTACTTTCTGTCTCTATGAACTTGCCTGTTATAAATACTTATAAGTGGAATCATACAATATTTGTTCTTTGTGACTAGCTTCTTTGACTCAGCATAATGTTTTAGAGGTTCATTGATGTTGTAGCATATATCGCAAACCTCATTCCTTTTTAAGGCTGAATATTCTATTATATAAACCCTACCCACATTACCCTGGCTGGTAGCACAGTGGATAAGGTGCAGGCCTGCAAACCCAAAGGTCATTGGTTCGATTCCCCAGCCAGGGCACATAACCAGGTTGCAAGCAAGGTCTCCAGCCAGATCCATGGCTGGAGGCAGGTGAAAGGCAACTATACATTGATGTTTCTCTGTTTCTCTCCCTCTCTCCCTCTCTACCTTCCTCTCTTTCTGGAAATAATGAAATCTTAAAACAAAAAAAAAAGGAAAAAAAACCCTACCACCTTTTGTTTATCCATTCATTAGTTGGTAGACATTTGGGTTGTTTCCACTCTTTGTTATGAATAATGTTGCTATGAATATTTTTGTACATGCTTTTGGGTAGACTTATGTTTTAATTTTTCTTAGAGTACAAGAAAACTGTAGGAGTACAGTTGCTGGATCACACAGTAATTCTATGTTTAACTTTTTTGAAAAACTGCCATACTGTGTTTTTTTTTCATTTTTTTCCTCTCCCATGCTAGTTTTATTAGTGGCCACAACATTTCACATTCCCACCAACAATACAAGGGTTTCTCATCAATGCTTATTTTCCATTTTAAAAATTATGGCCTTCCTGTGCTTATTGTGACAGCACATACACTAAAATTAGAACAATGCACAGAAGATTAGCATGGCCCTTGTGCAAGGATGACTCACAAACTCATGAAACATTCCATATTTTGTGCAGTGTCCCAAAAGGCCTCCTCACACCCTTTGATTAGCTTGAAAGAAATATGAGTCAGAGCACAAGGTGTGGCACTAAATAGCAAAATTGTGACTTTCCATTCTTTAAATACATTTATGGCTTTCCTAATGGGTATGAAGAGGCATCTCATTGTGCTTCTGATTTGCATTTCCTTAATGACTAATGATATTGAATATTTTTCATATGCTTATTGGTCATTTGTATATCTTCTTTGGAGAAATGTCTGTTCAGTCCTTCGCCCTATTTTTTAAAAAGCTTTTATTATTTTCAGAGAGAAGGGCAGGGAGGGAAGAAGAAAGGGAGAGAAACATCAATATATGGTTGCCTTATACCTGCTTCCAGCTAAGGACCTGGCTGGAGACCTGGTTTGCCCATTTTAAAATTGGGTTGTCCTTTTATTGCTAAATTGTTCAAGTTCTTTATGGATCTTGGATACTAAGCTTTTATCAACTATGGTTTGCAGATATTTTCTCCCATTCTTTTGGTTATTTTTATCTTGTTGGAAATGTATAACTGTATTTTTATTTAAAAATACAAAATAACTTATTTACAGGCATGGATAATGACAGCAGTAAACCATTATACATTGTCAGCTTAAGCCAGTAACTAATGATTATAGTGATTTTTCTTGAACATCAGCCAGCCTCTTAATTTTCTTCATTCACTTTTTTGATCATGTCCTTGGAAGCACAGAAGTTTTAATTTTGATGAAGTCTAACATATATTTGTTCTCTGGTTATTCTTTTGGTGTTATATCTAAGAAACCATTGTCTAATCTAGGGTTACAAAGATTTACATCTATATTTTCTTCTAAGAGACTTACAGTATAATTCCTACATTTAGGTCTGTGACCCATTTTTTTTTTAATATATTTTATTCCTTTTACTACTACAGTTGTCCCAGTTTTTGCTCTTTTGCCTTTCTCCACGCATTACCCCTATTCCCTCCGGTAATGCTGTGATCCATTTTGAGTTAATTTTTGTACATAATATGAGGTAGGAGTCCAACTTTATTCTTTTACAGGTTGATATCCAGCCTATTGAAAAGGCTACTCTTCTTTGAATGGTGTTCGTACCCTATTGAAAATCAGTTGACTATAAATGTATAGTTTTATTTTTCTGGGCTTTCAGTCTGCACTGTCAGTTCTATTCCATGGAGCTATATGTCCTTATGCTAGTATCACACTGGCTTGGTTACTATGGGTTTGTAATAAGTTTTGAAATTAGAAAGTATGAGTCTCCTACCTTCTTTTTTTTTAAAGATTTTATTTATTTTTAGAGAGAGGGGAAGGGAGAGAGGCAGAGAGGGAGAGACATCAATATGTGGTTGCCTTCCACCTGCCTCGAGCCAAGAACCTGGCTGGAGACTGGCCTGCAACCTGGCCATGTGCACTGACTGGGGAATCGAACCAGTGACCCCCCCGGTTCACAGGCCAGCGCCCTATCCCCTGAACCACCAGCTTTTTAATACTGTTTTGTGATTCAGGATCCCTCAAATTTTTATATGAATTTTCAGATCAGCTTTACCATTTCTGGAAAAAAAAAATCTGCTGAAATTTTGGTATGGTTGCTTTTAAATCTGTGGGTCAATTTGGGAATGTTGCCATCTTACCAACATTTAGTCTTCTGATTCATGAACTTGAGTTGCCTTTCCATTTCTTTAAGTCTTCTTTAATATCTCCCAACAATGTTTTGTAATTTTCATTGTACAAGACTTGTACCTTAAAGTTATTTCTACATTTTTTAACTGTAAGTGGAGTTATCTTGATTTAATTTTTGGATTGTTTATGGCTGGAGTATAGAAATATAGTGCCTGCAAACCCAAAGGTTGCTGGTTCGATTCCTCAGCCAGGGCACATAACCACCTTGCAAACCAGGTCTCCACCCAGGTCTGGGGCTGGAGGCAGGTAAAAGGCAACCATAAAATGATGTTTCTCTCCCTCTCTGCCTCTATCCCTGCTTCTCTCTGGAAATAATAAATAAAATCTTAAAAAAAAAAAACACAGCCTTTTGGGGAAAAAAAGAAATATAGCTAACTCGTATATTGATCTTGTAACCTGAAACTTTGCTGAATATTTTAGCTCTAAGGAGTATGTGTGTGTGTTGTTAGGGTTTTCTGTATATAAGATTATGTCACTCCCCATGACCACTTGGTTTTCCTCTCCACAGGCCTTGTTGCTTCTCCGACGGCGCTCAGCACCACCTGAAGAGCAGCAGCTGGTGGAAGCTGCCAAGCTTCTTGTTCTCCTTAACCTCTCCTTTACGTACCTGAAGCTGGAACAACCCACCAGGGCCCTGAACTATGGAGAACAGGCTCTGCTTATTGACCAAAAGAATGCCAAAGCCCTCTTCCGGTGTGGACAGGTGAGTTGGTGGACAATGACTTGGGAAGAAACGCCTAAAAAAGGAGGCAGTGGTATTAAACTTGGGCACTGCTAAACTGCTCTTTCCTAAGTATGCTTTTGAAATTCTGTCATTTGACAGGCTTGTCTCCTCATGACTGAGTATCAGAAGGCCCGGGATTTTCTTGTCCAAGCCCAGAAGCAACAGCCCTTCAATCATGATATCAATAATGAGCTGAAGAAACTGGCCAGGTGAGGCCTGTGTTTGCACTCCTGCAAACAGGGGAAGAGATGTGAGTTGCATCTACAGTTCTGGTGTCTCCACCTGGGTATGCTGTCCTTCAGGTGTTATGAGGCAGCGCCCCCTAGAGCCAATTTTATGAAGGGTTTAGTGCCCTAAACAAGTGGCTTCTAGTGGGGAAGTGGGACAAACCAAACTACATCTGTCTGAATCATTTCCCACCTCCCTATTTTACACTGCCCCCTGAAAATAAGTGTCTCTAAAGAGGAGGACTGATACAATTTTTTAAAAGGAATTTTCCTTCAGATACTGTTTCTAATTGCTGCCAACAAAGAACCACTGTTCTCAATTGACTGAAGAAAGGTGTCTTATAGACCCTGTATGAATCAGGTTTGATTCATACGCATAGGGTGACTTTCTCATTACCCAAGTGTGTGTGCGTGTGTGTAATATATATATATATACGTGTGTGTGTGTATACACACACACATACACACATGAACACATATTTGTACCAGTCTTTCAGAAATATAACATTTTATGATTGTAGGAGTTTCATGTTCATTGTAGAAAACTTTTAAAATATCAACATATAAATAGAAATCATTTGTAATTTTATCATCCCATAATATATCCACTGTTTGAGGGGAGTTTTTTTGTTCTTCTATACTGATAAATTGTTCTACTTTGGTTAACATTAAACATTTAATCCAAATTGCTTCGTTTAAAGCTTTCTTGACATTTTAAAAGTCTGGAGTGGGTACATCTCTTATATTTGGATCCAGTGGTTGCATTTTGGGCCTTTTATTTATAAGTATTCCGTCAGGTTAGATATAGAAATTTTGGAATCTAACCATTCTTTTTTTTTTTTTTTTTTTAAGATTTTATTTATTTTTCAGAGAGAGGGGAAGGGAGAGAGGCAGAGACAGCAATAGAGATAGAGATAGCAATGTACAGTTGCTTTTCACCTGCCTCCAGCTACAGAGCTGGCTGGAGACCTGGCTTGCAACCTGATTATGTTGCCCTGGCTGGGAATCAAACCAGCGACCTTTGGGTTCGCAGGCTGGCACCTTATCCACTGTGCTACCAGCCAGAGCACGGAATCTAACCATTCTTTTTTTTTTTTTTTTTTCCTTTAATTTTATTGTTGTTGTGTTACATCCATCCCTTTTATGCTCCCCTGTGTCCCCCCACCCACCCACCCACTCCCCCCAAAGTCAATCCCACCTGATGTCCATGTCCATGGTTCCTTT
>PVIW01015249.1:0-20443 GCA_004026585.1 Noctilio leporinus | reverse complement strand
ATATTTCGGAGCTCCTATGTTGGGTGCGTATATGTTTATCAGAGTTATTTCTTCTTGATGGATTGTTCCCTTAAGTATTATGAAATGTCCATCTTTGTCCCTTTTTATGTCCTTCATTGTAAAATCTATTTTATCTGAAATCAGTATTGCTACTCCAGCTTTTTTCTCATGTCCATTTGCTTGATATATAGTTTTCCATCCCTTCACTCTCAATCTGTGTCAATCTTTTGTTCTGAGGAGGGTCACTTGAAGACAGCATATATGTGGATCATGTTGTCTTATCCATTCAGCTACCCTATGTCTTTTGATTGGTGCATTTAATCCATTTACATTTAAGGTGATTATTGATTGATACTTATTCATTGCCATTTTCTCCCTTTGTGTCTGTATTCCTCTTCGGCTTTCTCTGTTTCTTCATTTTATTTGTTTACTTATTTTTAAAGCAGACCCTTTAGCATTTCTTGCAATGCTGGTTTGGTAGAGATGTATTCTTTCAATCTTTTTTTTGTCTGGGAAGGTCCTTATTTCTCCTTCTATCTTGAATGGGAGCCTTGCTGGGTAGAGTATTCTTGGTTGCAGGCCTTTGTTTACCATGACTTGAAATACTTTTTGCCATTCCTTTCTGGCTTGAATTGTTTCTGTTGAATAATTATTTGATAGCCTTATTGGAGCCCCTTTGTATGTTATTTGTCTTTTCTCTCTTGATGCTTTTAGGATTCTCTCTTTGTCTTTGAAATGAGCCATTTTCATAATAATGTGCCTTGGTGTTGGTCTGTTTGGGTTGATCCTCATTGGGACCCTCTGTGCTTCCTGAACTGGATTAATGTTTTCACTCATCATGTTAGGGAAATTTTCTATCATGACTTTTTTGTACAGATTTTCCATTCCTTGTTTCTCTTCTCCTTCTGGTATCCCTATGATACGGATGTTGTTATGTTTCATGTTGTCCTGCAGCTCTCTTAACCCCTCTTCAGTCTTGGTTAGCCTTTTTTGATTCTCTTGTACTGTCTTGGAATATTTGTCTACATTATCCTCCAACTCGCTGATCCAGTCCTCTGCTTCCTCTAGTCTACTGTTGATTCCTTCTACTGTACTCTTCAATTCAGAAATTGTATTCTTCATTTCCTCCTGGCAGTTATTGATAGTCTCCATGTCCTTTTTCATGCTGTTGTAGTTCTCAGTTAGTTCCTTGTAACTTCCCTGGAGTTCTTTGTAGTTCTCCTGGAGTTGTTTACAGTTTTCTTTGATGTGGCTGAGCTCACTGAGATTCTCAATCATCATTCTTTTGAATTCCTTATCTGATATTCCAGGTGCCCCTGTTTCATTTTGTGGTCTTTCTGGGGATTCTTCCTTTCCTTTTGGTGATGGACTGATTCTTTTTTTCCCCATTTTGGGTGTCTGTTCTTGCTTGCTCTTTATTTATTTCTTTATTTTTGTTCTTTCCTTGGGTTAACTTGCTTTGTTTCCTTGCCTTAGTTGAGCACCCTTCTGTGATAGAAGATTTGTGGAGTTCAGTGTTGCCATCTCCCAGATTTTCTCCACTTGCTGTTCTTGGTGTGTCCTTTATTTGGGCTGTCTGGTTGTATTCTGGGCCTGTGGGCTTTTAGCAGAAACAAACAAACAAAAAAACAACAAAAAACAAAAAACAAAAACAAAAACAAACAAAACTGAAAACAAAATACCAATCCAAACCAAACAAAAAAAATTGCAAAAGGAAAAAAGAAATAAAAATGATAATAATAATAAGAAGAAAGGGTTTAGATGGATCTTCACCCTTAATAATCCCTGACTGGTCCAGATGGAGCCTGGACCTGAGGGCTTTTAGCAGAGGAAAAAAAAAAAGAAAGAAAAAAAGGGAGAAAGTCACAAGAGAAAGAAATCAATATTAATAAAGAAAAGATTTAGGTGTCTGTTCACCCTTTATGGTCTCTGTTTGATCCAGGTGGAGCCAGGACCGGTGGGTTTTATCAGGGAGAAAAGAAAGGAGAAAGAAAGAAAGAGAAAAAAAATGGAGGGGGGATAAAGTCACAAGACAAAAAGAAATCAATATTAATAAAGAAAGGTTTTAGCTGTGTGTTCCCCCTTTATGATTTCTGATTTTCCAGGTGGAGCCAGAACCTGTGGGCTTTACCAGGAAGAAAAGAAAAAGAAAAATTAAAAAAAAAATGAGGAAGGAAGAAAAGAATAAGGAAAGGGTTTAGAAAGGCTGGGGAAGGGAGGAATACTTAGATTGAGGACTGGGAATGCATTATAGCCACAGAGTGAGTAGACTTTATTTCGAGCGTAGGGGGAGGGTCTTGGGTATTTAGGTGGATTGAGGTATGGGGGGGATTAAGAATATGTGATAAGTAACTTTTGCAAAGGATATGTTGGGGATTAATATTTCATATTGCTCTCGGTATAACTCAGGTGCTTGAGATTGGCAGCAATCCCTTTCCTGAGGCTGCCTCTTTTTCTTGGTCAGGACTTTACAGTCTACCGTCTATATTCTAGCTGGTATTGGTGCGTGGCAAGGCCTCTGATTGTCACAGTATGGCTGGTTCTGAGTGTCCGCCCCCAGGTAGGCTGGGCCTTCAGCAGACTGGCTGGGTTTTAGGGCTGCTGGTGTTCTGGAGCCCACAGGGAGCCCCCTCCCACTCCTGGCGGAGGTTCCTGCCCAGGACGAGCACCCAGCACTTCTGCAGGGTAGCCCAGAAGTTCGCTGGTCCCTGTGAAGCCTGGCCCCACCCCCACAGTTCCGGGAGGAGTCCGTGCCTGTCCGTCAACACTGACCCGGTTTCGCCTACACTGTCCCGCCCTTCTGGGGTGGGCACCACTCCTCCAAGCCAACCAGCTCTCTGAGACGTTCTTTACATGGCCTCTGTGATGAGCCCCTCCCAGGCTTGGGAGGTGTGGCCTTTGTCTCCCGGCAATGGCGGGTCAGTTACCCCCGCTAGTAGTTCCCAGCTTGCAGGCTCGCTGTTTGGAGTTTCCTGTGGAGCCTGGGGGCCTGTGTGGTTGCGCAGGGATGGGCCACCCCCCTTCTAGGGGCTTCTAGCTGCTGTTTCCCCGGTGGCCCAGCAGCACCATTTTCAGCCCTCTTGCTACCTTGGCCGGTGCACTTCCTGCTCCCCTGCTCAGGCTTCCTGCAGGACTCTTCTCAGCCTCTAGTGCAGAGCCTCCTCTCCCTGTTGCTGGAGTGAGTCTCTCACACAGTCCCTCCCCTGCAAGAGTTCAATTCCATGTTCCCTAGGGTGTTTGCCCTGGCTGCCCACACTTCACTCTTCAGCCTTCTAGTCACCAGGGAGCCCGGAACTGGCCCCAGTCAAACGCGCCCCTGTGGGCAGAGCTGCCCCTGCCCAGAGCCGACCTCGACCCGCCGGCTGGTGGGTCGGGAATGCCTCACCTACTGTCCTGCTGTCCTCCTCTGCCTCTGGGCTGTGCTCCCCTGTGTCCAGATGCTGCCCGTTCCAATTCCTAGGGTCCTGAAGTTGTCTCATGCTCCCTGTCTTGTCCTCTAGCTGCTTTGGTACTCGAGAACACCATCAGCACTGCTCTCTACTCTGTCGCCATCTTCCCTCTCCTCTGATCTACTCTTATTATTTGAGGATTTAAAAAATAATTACAATTATAGAACCCTAAAAATTCCACCAGAGGACAACAAAAACTGATAAATGAATTCAGTAAAGTAGCAAGATACAA
Organism: Noctilio leporinus; assembly: GCA_004026585.1. Lineage (NCBI taxonomy): Eukaryota > Metazoa > Chordata > Mammalia > Chiroptera > Noctilionidae > Noctilio > Noctilio leporinus. The sequence continues at coordinate 16,762 of PVIW01015249.1, read as the reverse complement.
CATAAATATCAAGAAATCAGTTGCATTTTTATATACCAATAATTAACTATCAGTAAGGAGAAAATTAGCAATGCTATTTATCATTTCATTAAAAATACCTAGTAATAAATTTAACCAATGAGCTAAAAGACTGGTACTTAGAAAATTAAAAGACACTGAATAATGAAATTAAAGAAGGTAAAAATAAGTAGAAATATATACTGTGTTCATGATAGAAAAGATTCACATAATTATAATGTCTATACTACCCAAAGCAATCTGTAGATTAAACACAATTCCTATCAGGATACCAATAGCATATTACACATAGCTAGAACAACTATTTCAAAAATTTATATAGGATCACAAAAGACCTAGTATATCCACAGCAATCTTAAGAAAGAAGAACAAAGTTGGGAGAATCAAAACTACCTGATATCAAAGTATACTACAAGGAGGCATAGTAATCAAAACATTATAGCATTGGCAAAAAAAATGAACATATAGATCAATGGAACAGAATAGAGAACCCACAATTAAACCGATACTTATGTGGTCAGTTAACATTGACAAAGGAAGCAAGAACATGAAATGGGGAAATGATAGTCTATTTGATAAATGATGCTGGGAAAATTGGACAAATACATGCAAAAAAATGAAACTACACCACCTTCTTACACCATACACAACAATAAACTCAAAATGGAATAAGATTTAAGTGTTAGATTTAAACCCATAAAAATCCTAGAAGAAAACATAGGCAGCAAAATCTTGAACATTTCTTATAACAATATTTTCAATATTTGTCTTCAGGAAAGGGAAACAAGAATAAATAAATAAATAAATGAGACTACATCAAACTAAAAAGTTTTTGTAGATCAAAGAAAACTATCAACACATTGAATGACAACACACTGAATGGGAGAATGTATTTGCCAATGATGTATCTGACATAGGGTTAATACCCCCAATTTATAAAGAATGTAAAAAGCTCAACAAAAAATCAATCCAAAACAAATAAAAAATAAGTGAAGGACCTGAACAACAACATCAACAACAAAAAATCAGAACTGACTCTGTGATACAAATAACAGACTGACAGCTTCAGAAGAGTGTAGAGGGCAGGGTAAAAAAGGTAAAGGGATTAAGGGAAAAAAACCCATAGATGGAGACAATAGTAATGTGATTACCAGAGGAAAAGCAGAGTTGGGGGGAGGGAGAAGAGAGTAAAGTGGGGGTAAATAGGGTTAAACAAATCTTGATTGTTTAACCCTATATTGTGAACACACAATATAATATACAGATGATATACATATAATTGTACCCCAGAATCCTATGTAACTTTATTAGCTAATGTCACCCCAATTAAGTCAATGAAAAAGGCAAAATTACTAATACTTTTTGCAACAGCATGGACAGAATTGGAGAATAGTATGCTAAGGGAAATAAGCCAGTTGGTGAGAGACAGATACCAGCATATGATCTCATCTCATCTATAACAGGAATCTAACAAACAAAATAAAGAACAAAGTAAAACCAAAGGCACGGAAACATGAATCAGACTGAAAGGGATCAGAGGGAGAGGAGGAGGGGGAGGGTGATAATGGTTGAAAGAAGGGGAAGCAACCAGACAAAGAACATGTATGAATAACACATGAACATGGACAATATTAAGGGAATTGACTATGAGAGTAGAGGATGGGATGGGCAGAGGAGGGAAAAGGAGGGAAATTAGGACAACTGTAATAGAATAACAACAACATTGATTAAAAATAAAAATAGAAATAACAATGGAAAAAGAAAATATAAAGGTAAATAATAAGAAATTATTTGAGGCCCTGGCTGGTAGCACAGTGGGTAAGGTGCCGGCCTGCGAACCCAAAGGTCGCAGGTTCGATTCCCCAGCTGGGGCACATAACCAGGTTGCAAGCCAGTTCTCCATTCAGATCTGTGGCTGGAGGCAGGTGAAAAGCAACCATACATTGATGTCTCTCTCCTTCTCTGCCTCTCTCCCTTCCCCTCTTTCTAAAGATAAATAAAATCTTAAAAAAAAAAAAGAAATTATTTGAATATGTTAGTCAATATGAGTTGTACCATATTAAACAGATATTAGATAAAACAATAACTTATAGATAATTCTAATACACATAGCCTTTAAAAATGCAAGAATTACTTAGAGTGTAACAGAAGTTCTCTGAAAATCACACATATCTTACATTTTATGTTTGCAAAATATACATCTACAAAATTATATATAGGATACTAATTCCCTTTATCTAATTTTGCTGTATTCAAATGTTTCAAGCTATGATAGTAAGAAATGCAATGAAGGCAAGAAAGCACAACTGTGACTACTCTCAAGGAGCATGCTGTCCTTTCAGTAAGATATATACTTCTCCTTTATGAAACAAACCAAACAAACCACATTCAGCAGATGAACCTTTTGCATTTTCCCTTTACCATCTTTGCAACATGGTGGATTTAAATTGGACCACTTGTTCTAAGATGAATAAAATCAAACATAGGAACATCAATAAGGAAAAACGTAATTTTCCTACCTTCTTTTCATATCTTTCAGTAGGGAAAACAAAGCATTATGGTATAGTAAAAAAACACTGGATTTTTTGCCTGAGTTTACCACTTAAAGGCTGTGAAATTCAGGATAAGTCCCTCCAACTTTTGAGACAATTGTCCTTCTATATGAAGTGTAGTAGTTTGACTTGACCATATGCACTATCTATAGCTTAAGCAGTCTATAATTCAGTGATCCCCCTATACCTTGTTCTGAAAGTTCATATGGAAATTCTTTGTGTAAATCTTCCACCATAGTAACGTTTTATGAAATGAATTTTTTTCTTAGAAAAAAATTAATCTCCCTTTTTTTGGTGAATAAACAAAAATTTATTTCCATCCTTTGAACTATTGTGGGGGAGGTAAAATTTTAATCTGTTCTTCCACTTTTTCCAGGAGTTAGTTTTTCCTCTTCTTTAGGAAGAAACCTCATTACTCTATTGCCAGCTGTGGAGGTATTTCTGTTCCCCAGCCTTTCAATTTGTTAAGATATGTCAACTTGTTTTTCTTTTATAAGACATATGACAGATAATGAGAATTGTTTCCTACTTCTGAAATTTGTAATCTAAATGATTTCACATTTATTTCATCAGAGAATTTATCTAGTTTGTGATGGATTTGTATGTTGAGGTTAGCAACAATGTTACTGAATTAAACTGAAATGATAAAAAATGACAGATGAACAGATGTCAACTAATAAATGTGCATATTGGTCAGACCTCAAATCCCAACCTTGCTCTGGTGCATGTCCATAGTGCCCTCAGCTCAATATTTGGCCTCCCCTGAGATTTACAAAATCTCCATTTCCAGAAGTAATATTTGGCCTCTCCTGAGATTTACAAAATCCCCATTTCCAGAAGTGTAACTCAAAGAGGATATATCCCTAGGGTTAGGATTGAAAAAAGAAATGTCCATGTGTATCCCATCTGTCAGCTCATCAACATGTAGAAGTGGTTGAATTTTGCCTCACCTCACTGACATTTCCTCCCCTGACACATGCAGCAATAACTTTGAGGAAAACATAAGGAAAGAACAAGATATTTCTTAAAATGAAAGCATAATAAGAGCACGAAGCAAAGGTACAGTGTTTCTAACGTTTTTCATGTGATTGACAAACAGAAGAATATAAGGGGAAAATCTGTCCAGTCTATTCTTTTTTTTTTTTTTTTTTCAGAATATCTTTTTAAAGACACAGCGCTGTTAGCAACTAGACTTTCTGGCACATCAGCACTCTGTAGTTAGCAATCATACAAATAAATGATTCCATAATTTTTAGAAATATATGCTTCCTCTTAGTATAATTATTCAAAGTGGTACAGAACATGTTTACTAACAGAACCAAATATCTAATTGACCTAAGTATCCCTGTAAAAATTAAGAATCCAAAAGTAAACTTATAATCAGCTATTATTGTTTAACCATTTTATCTTTTTTTAAATTAATTTATTGTTGTATTAAAATTGTCCCATTTTCCCCCATTGTTCTCTCCTGCCCTGCCCACCCCATCCCCTCATCCATAGTCAATCCCCACCTTGTTGTCCATATCCATAGGTCATTTATACTAGTTCCTTGACTAAACTCTTCCTTTCCCCCTTTCTTTCCCTGTCCCCTTGCTTCTGGTCATTGTTAGTATGTTCCTTATTTCCATGTCTCTGGTTCCATTTTGCTCATTTTCTTGTTTGTTCTTTAGTTTCCTGTATTGGGTAAGATCACATGGTATTTGTTTTTTGCTGTCTAGTTTATTTCACTAAGCATAATACTTCCCTGAGGACATACAAAGGATCCATAGACATATGAAAGAATAGCAAACATCACTAATCATCAGAGGGATGCAAGTTAAAACCACAGAATGGCCATCAGCAAATCAACAAACAACAAGTGCTGGTGAGGATGTGGAGAAAAGGGAACCTTAGTGCACTGTTAGTGAGAAAGCAGACTGGTGCAGCCTCTATGGAAAACAGTATGTAATTTCCTCAAAAAACTAAAAATGTAACTAGCCTTTGATCCAAAGATACCACTACTAGGACTATACCTGAAGAATCCTGAAATAACCATTTTTATCTTATATAAAAATGACCTTGATAGTCAATGAATAGCCATTATTTAACTTACCTTTGAAAAACTCTTAAGGGTAAAAATCACAAAAGATATTTTGAAATTATATTTAAATAAATATTATAAAGCATAATTATTGTTGCAAAGTTCATTTATAAACTTTTATCCCATTTATATTGATTTAATTCAGTATTTTAAAAACAATTTTGCTAGGATTAGTCATAAAAATTCCATGAGATATTAAATAGCTATCCATCATCTTAAGTTGTTTTCCTTGCTGACAAATTGTGTAACATAGAGTTAAGATAAAGTTATTTGTCTAATAAATCTGAATAAATAGTTGTATGTCTGCATTATATTTAATGATGACAAATCTGATGGTATACTTAGTTATTGTTTTTGTTTTGTTTTGCTAAACCAACAATATTCTTATTTGCCAAAGATCAAGAAAGCCATAGAATCTTGAACGGTGTTTGTATTAGATTCTACATTCCTGAGAGAATATTTAATTTAACTGCTTATTTGTCTTTAAACCAATTAAATAGAAGTGTTTTACAAATTAATTTCAGTAGCCCTGGCTGGTGGCACAGTGGAAAAGGATCCAGCCTGGGAACCCAAAGGTCACTGGTTCAATTCCTAGCCAGGGCACATAACCAGGTTGCAAGTCAGGTCTCCAGGTCCATAGCTAGAGGCAGGTGAAAGGCAACCATTCATTGATGTCTCTCTCCCTCTCTGACTCTCTCCCTTCCTCTCTCTCTGAAAATAATAAATAAAATCTTAAAACAAAAAAAAATAATTTTGGCAATACCATCATGGGGTAGAAAAATACCACATATGCATAAATATATAGACATAAACATACCTAGATATACAAACAGAAACAGTTTTATATTTCATTTTTAAATGTTAGCTATGTGTCATGTATAATAATACACAATTCACCAGTTTATAAAAGGATAACTTAAATCTAAATTGTGTTTCTGGCAGATGGAGTATGTTAATGCTACCCACTCAGATGGCTAAAACTTTTTACTAATATTTGTGGAGAATGTGCTTAATATTTTTTATTTGCTTGATTTGTTTCCAAATAGTTCCCATTTTTCACTTGTGGTGAATCATCTACTTTAAGCTTTCATTCCTGGGAACACAGAGATAAAATTTACATTTCAAAGGCACAAATAAAGGATGCAGCTTTTCTCCAAGATAGAGTTTTGGGGCATATTTGCCTATTCATAAAGATCTAGAGTAATTAAGTTTATCCTTTTGAAATATGTTAATATTTTATAATATTTGCAAGCATTCTGAGGTTAATAAGAGAGGTTGGCTTTGAATTATTTTTAAAGTAGCATTTCTGTTCCTTTAGACTATTTGTAAGGCAAGGTCAGTTGTCTTAATTCCAAAAATAATTAGATCTGCAGCCAGAATTATATGAAAGAACTGTCCCACTCACCCAACTATGTTATCTTCTTCAATTTGCTTCTTTATATCAGGAAGATTTCCAGCTAAGATGGAAATCAAAAGATCCCTATGTTCTAGATTTAGAACTGTATTTTCAGAATGTTTTAATACATTGGTTCACAAAGGACTGAAGATTTTTTTATTCCCTTTGAGTACATAGCTTTATTTTAGTTTATGAGAGAATACTTAAAAAATAGTCAGCCTGGGGTGTCATCATCACCATGGTGAAATAGGAGATCCAATTACTCATTTTCCCACAAAACAATTGAACAGCTAGCTAGCCATTGGGTTATGAGATCAGACAAATGTAAGTTTGAATTGAGCTCTGCCATTCACTAACTATATGACCTTGTGAGTGTTAAATTCAATATTTGCAAAAGAGTCATCACAATGCCTATCTTGTAGTATCATTATAATGATTAAATGTGATTATGTATATAATATTTCCAATAAATGCTGCAATACTATAAATAATTTTTATACATTATTTTTTCCTAGACTCTAAGAGTATACCTTGAGAACCATGTTTGTTTTTTATCATCTTTTTAAAAATTTATTTTATTGTTGTATTATATTCATCCCATTTCCCCCACCCTGCTCTCCCCTTCCCCACTCTCCCCTCATCCCCCCACAGTCAATCCCACTTATTGTCCATGTCCATGGGTTTTCCATGCTAGTTCCTTGACTAAACTATTTCCCTTCTTTGTCTCCTTCTCCCCACTCCTGCCTCCCCCTCCACCTTTGCACACTGAAAGGCTGCCCCTTGTATTCATGTCTCTGGTTCTGTTTTGCTTGTTTGTTTGTTTTGTTTATTAGTCTCCTGTATTGGCTAAGATCATATGGTATTTATATGGTATTTGTCTTTCACTAACTGGCTTTTTCATTAAACATAATACTCTGAAAAGTTTCTGTTCAGCTAAAGAAAACATCAGCAAAATTAAAACCAACTGTATGGGAAAACCTATTCACCAATGATACCTCAGACAAGGGTTTGATCTCCAAAAATATAAAGAGCTAATATAACTCAACACCAGGGAAACAAATAACTCAATTAACAAATGAGCAAGGACCTGACCAGACCCTTCTCTGAGGAGGACATACAAAGGGCCCAAAGGCTTATGAAAGAATGCTCAACATCACTAGCCATCAGAGAGATGCAAATTAAAACCGCAATAAGATACCACCTCACACCTGTCAGAATGGTCATCATTAACAAACAAACAACAAGTTCTGGCCAGGGTGTGGGTAAAAGGAAACTCTGGTGCGCTGTTGGTAGGAATGCAGACTGGTGCAGCCACTATAGAAAATAGTGCAGAATTTCCTCAAAAAACTAAAACAAACTGCCTTTTGACCCAGAGATTCCATTGCTAGGATTACACATGATTGTTTGTTTAATTTCTCCCATATCACCTAGCACAGGATTTACATACAGTTTGCCAAATGATTGAATCATTGTCTTTACCCTGTAACCTTTGGTGAAAACTTATATAATATTTTGAGGATATTGTAAATACAATCATAACCTCTGGCCCAGAAATAAGAGTTGTGAATAAAGGACTCCATGACTCTAACATTTACCTCAAATATTTGCCTCTTTTCTACATTGTCATGGCAAGTAGTTCCAGGAAAGCATAAAGTAGTTACTTCTATGTGCTCAAGTTATATGGGAGAGAAAAAAATTATGAGTAAATGACACCCTACCAAATGAAAAATACCTTCTATTCCCTCTTTTAAACACTAGACCTTTCCATGCTTCAGCCATAGATATTAAAATAGTTTTTCTTAAAGAAGAAGGGAAGATATAGAGCATATCCATACTCTCAGAAAGTGTTACCAGATGGCCAGACCACATGTTGTGATTCCCTGGGCTGCCAGTTTACAATTTCTGACCCTGCCAGAGAGCAACTATGAAGTGATTAGTATTCAGCCATCAAAGATATTACTCAGTATTTCTTTATGAAACACAATAGCTGCCAAGATTCATTTTTTCATCTTTTCTGATATTAGACCACACATGAGCTTTTAAGCCTACTAGCCACACATTAAATATTACCAGTTTTGATAAACTTTTATTCTGGCTTTGTTACTAGGGTCTTTAGTCTGTGAAGCACCCTTTAAAGCATGGATTTGTTCGTCTTAATTTATTTACAAAAAGAAATTTGTATGAAGTCGCCAAGAAGCATATGAGGATATCTCTGAATATATGAGTAGTGTCATCATTGTCCTTCAGGGAGAACACCTGCTATGATGCCTTCACCAATTAGCTCTTTTCTTTCTCCCCCTATCCCTTTCCAGGAAGCATATTCTTCAGTTTCTTGTATTCTGAAGTTTCACAGGTTTGTTTCCTATGGGCAATTATGTTAATCAGAATAGCACATGGCCTTTCAAAATAACTGGATCCTTGGTTACAGAGATATATGGTCTTCTATGGCACACTTTATGCAACAAAAAGGATGCATTTTAAAAAGAAATTTAAATGAGGATTTTACAAGTCACTTGTTAAAACAGTAAAACTATGCAATTTATTAGATTACTTTTATAACTGAACATTGAAATTCTCCATCCCCATCTTTAGTCTAGTGGAACAAAAAATGCCTTGAAAATGGTAATGATACTGATAGCTTGGCCAGGCCATGGTGGAAAAGAAAGGGCAACAGGAGGAGATTGCAAGCTGCCTGAGGCAAATAAGTGACTGAGGCCTAATTGCCCAGGAGCCAAACTAGTGCCTTGTGAAGACCCTGGCTTGAGCAATGGCATTCTGCCTCTGGTGATAAATCCCTACCCCAGAGCAAGATGGCAACAGGAGAAAGCATTACACTAAGCATACACGCAGGGCTAGTGAGACAATTGGCTAGGGTGGAAGCCCTCTTACCTGATTGAGGGTGGGACCAAGGGAAGGCAGGCACATATACCATAGAGGTCAAGATGGCAGCGGGGGGAAGTTCTGTATCTAAGAAATCGATCAACCTAGTCTGAGGAAAAGAAAGGAATGGTTGGGGTCTGTACTCTTCCAGGAGCATGTGTAAGTTTGCCCTGAGGAAATCACCTAGTCTGGCTCATATGGGAAACTAATATAAAACCTGAGGAAAGAAAGGAGCTCTCTGGTCCACCTCCTGAACATACAGGGCAGTGCATTTATAGGACCTTCTAGCCCTGGAAGCCAATGTGGCCGGTGGTGGCACTGGCCCCACACATGGCTTCTCTGAAAGGAGCCTAAAGAAACATGGCAATAGGGAAAGAGCTAAGCTACCTAGATGACCACTCAGCAGCCACCTGTGTTTTCCAAAGAATGGTATTTTAAATGGGAGAAGAAAATCTGGACACTGCCTTTGCTTTTGGTCTGACTGGGAGTAGCTGTGTTTTCCTCTTGGTTTCTGGCGGGGATGGGCTTTTGAGACAAGTCTACCATACTCTTAGATTGTGCAGCATTAAAATAAAGACCTCTTTTCTTTCTCACCAACCTCTGCCTCTGGAATTTGCCTATTGATGGTGGCAGGCAGCCAACCCCCCACTTTGGTTCAGTGAGAGTAATAGATTGAAAAACTAGTTAATTTTACCCAAGCAGGCCTTGTTAAGTATTGAAACATTTTCCTAACACAGAGTTCTCAAAGCATGCTATGGAGATTTCATACTTTCCATAGCATAAGCAAACACATCAGCCTGCTACAGATGTGTTACTTGGTCCATATGATGTTGCTTTATGCCATATTTTAATTTTTTTCATTTACTCTTTTAAAAAATATATTTTATTTTGCTATTATAGTTATCCCAATTTCCCCTCCTTGGCCCCCCTCCACCTAGTACCCCATTTCCTCCAGCAATGACCCCCTTAGTTCATGTCCATGAGTCATGCATATAAGTTCTTTGGTTTCTCCATTTCCTTTCTTCTTCTTATCCCCCTGTCTATTCTGTAACCACCAATGTGTACTTTTTTTTTCCTTTCACATCCAGACAATACACCATTTAATTACTGCCTTCTGTCCGCTTCTTAAATTATATTAATACAAAGTTTTCTTTTCATTATTTCAAAATGCAGATGTTAATTCATTTGTTTAAAGAATTACTCTTTTAATTAATATGAATTGCAATATTACCAAACACATGCAAAAATACATTTACACCCATACATATTTTTACACATGTTTAAAGTACATACTGGATTTTGAAGGGTTGATACAAAAAAATTTAAAATATGCCAATAGCTTACATAATTATTACATGTTAAATGATAGTATTTTAGATATATTGTAGCAATATTAAGCAGATTTTTCTTCTTTAATGCTTATTTTACTCTGTAATACTATTTTTGTGAAATATATCACAGAAATGGTGTATTGCAGAACTCACTTTTATGAAAGTCATCCTAGAGACAGTGCCAAACCCATAATAAAAAATGAATTTGGTTTTTGAGTCAGACCCCCCCCCACTCCAATAATACAACTCAACTTTATTTTAAGCAACTGAAACTATAACTTATTATTTTTGGAGTCTCCCATCTTAAATAGTAGATTTATTTATTTAGGCTGTGCACAGGTCTTACTTCTTTCAATACCCTCTGTTTTTCCTCTACATGTGTTTTGCAAGTTGAAGCCTTCAGAAATAATGGCACTTACAATGCTCAGCCAGACCCCAGAGTAGAAATTATTATGTCTACTAGGTTGAGGTGAAAAAAAATAAAAATCTTGGCCCTGGCTTGTGGCTCAGTGGATAAGGTGCCAACCTGCGAACCCAAAAGTCACTGGTTCAATTACCAGCCAGGGCACATAACCAGGTTGCAAGCCAGGTCTCCAGCCATGTTCATAGCTGGAGGCAGGTGAAAGGCAACCATACATTGATGTTTCTCTCTCTCTCTCTTCCTCTCTCCCTTCCCCACTCTCTGAAAAAATAATAAAATCTTTAAACTAAATAAAATCCCTAGGGTTTAAATAATTTTGTAGAATAGTATTCTAGCTATTTTTTGAACTTGTAATTGACTTCCTATGTGGTCCTAAACTAACCCCTGAACTATTTAAGAGTCTGCTGAGGTAGAGATTAGGTACATTCACATTTCAATAATAAAGTTTACTATAGCATTAATTCCTTTTCCCAAGCATCCCCAGTTTGGGGGACCTCATAACTGGAAATATATATTTTTACAATTTAGTTGAAAGGAATCTCATTTAACTCACATGCTAATATGAGAATATATATTGTCTATGTACATGAGTCATATAGTTTAGTAGTTTGCAACTTCCATCCAAATTGTCTTCATTCTCAGCATCTTTTCTAACCTAAAGATTGACTGATTTCACAACACACCTATGACCAGTTGGTTGCTATTTAAAACATAAACTGCTACCAAAATCTATATTTTACACACCCACAAATAAGCACATATTTTATAACAGTGAATAAGAAAGAGAGCGTGTCTTCTATGTAATATATATATACATATTTTCTTACTTTTTTCTTCTTCCTTAACTGCATTAGATTTTTCTGAGTTATTGCAAGTAACCTGATTTTCCCATATTGTGAAATGTTTCCAATCCAAGAAAACTTAGCCTGCAGTAATGCAGATACAAGTAATATACATAATTGTACCTTATTTAGTAAAATCTATTTATAACAAGATCACTTTAACACATTCATAAGTTAATGTTGGTTCTTATCCATTCAGCTTCCCTATGTCTTTTGATTGGCACATTTAATCCATTTACCTTTGTACCTGTGTTCCTATCTGTCTCTATGTTTCATCTTCTTAAAGCAGACCCTTTAGCATTTCTTGCAATGCTGGTTTGGTGGAGATGTATTCTTTTAGACTTCTTTTGTCTGGGAAACTCCTTATTTCACTTTCCATTTTGAATGACAGCCTTGCTGGGTAGAACATTCTTAGTTGCAGGCCTTTGTTTTTCAATGTTTGAAATATTTTTTCCATTCCCTTCTGCTTTGTTGTGTTTCTGGGGAGAAATCAGCTGATAACCTTATGGGAGCCCCCTTGTATATTATTAGCTGTTCTTCTCTTGCTCCTTTTAGAATTCTCTCCTTGTCTTTGACATTTGCCATTCTCATGATGATGTGTCTTGGAGTGGGCCTGTTTGGGTTCATCTTCTTTGGGACCTCTGTGCTTCCTGAATTTGTATGACATTATCTCTCCTCAAGTTTGGGAAGTTTTCTGTCATTACTTTTTCAAAGAGCTTTTCTATCCCTTGCTCCTCCTCTTCTCCTTCTGGTGTCCGTATGATACAGATGTTATTACATTTCATGTTGTCCTGCAGCTCTCTTAAAACCTCTTCATTCTTCTCCAATCTTTTTTTCATTTTGTTGCACTGCCTGGGAATTTTTTCTACATTGACCTCCAGCTCGCTGATCTGATCCTCTGCTTTCTCTAGCCTGCTTTTGATTCCTTCTACTGTGTTCTTCAATTCAGGAATGGTATTCTTCATTTCCTCCTGGCTCTTATTAATGGCTTCTATGTCCTTTTTAATGCTGGTGTAGTTCTCAGTATGTTCCTTGTAGCTTTCCTGGAGTTCTTTGTAGTTTGCCTGGTGTTGTTTGTAGTTTCCTTTGAACTCACTGAGCTCATTGAACTTCTCTGTCATCATTATTTTGAATTCCATGTCTGATAGGATGTTTGCCTCTATTTCATTTTGCACTCTTCCAGTGATTCCTCCTTTCCATTTGCTGAGGGTTTATTTCTTTGTCTCCCCATTTTAGGCTCTTGTTTGTTTCTGCTTCTTAGATTGATCTGTTTTGACTTATGTCTTAGTGGTGTGACCTGTGGTGTAGAGATGCACTTTTTTCCATATTTTAATTTTTATTGAGCTATAATATTTGAAATTAGGAAATTTCATATAACAATCAAATTACTTCTTTTGAGTAACAAAAAACTTTTAGTATCTGGTACATTGGACTTGGATTCCTGCATAACATTTGACTGGGACTGAGTAATTTCCTTTAAGAGAGGCTTGCAGTATCCATTTTTCCACCATCCATCACTTTTTGGTGTATCTTCAAGAATACAGCTTAGTGTTAATGGTGTTATATTATATTAGATATGGCTTTAATTGTGTAACTCTTGGTATAGTAGGTGACTTTAGATGTATCCTGTACATAAGTTACAAACAGATTTATAGATTTATAGATCTTTCGGTGGAGGAAATATTTATGTATAGCTATAATCATATGTGTTAGTTTCCTATTGCTGCTGTAACAAATTAGTACAAACTTAGTGGTTTAAAACAATAACTTATTATTGTCTTATAGTTTGGTAGGTCATATATCTTAAATGAAACTTACAGATAAAAACCAAGGTGTGTATAAGGCTGACTCCTTCTCCAAACTAGGCTAAGAGTCTTCAGCACTCTGATGGGAGAATCCATTTCCTTGCCTTTTTCATCTTGTAGAAGGTGTTTCTGGACTCATGGTCTATTCCTCGCATCATTCCAATCTCTTAGTTTCTGTTGACAACTTTTCTGTTCTGACTCTGACTCTGAAATAAAGCCCACTGGGATAGTTCAAGATAACCTTCCCATACCAAGATGTTAAATCTACAAAGTTCCTTTTATCATGGAAGGTAACTTATTCACAGGTTCTGGGGATTCAGATATGGACATCTTTGGGAACCAACATTTAGCTAACTACACTATGTCATCACTCAGGCCAACCATTCTTGGAGAATGAAGCACAGGCCAGGCTAAGTTTGTAAGATGTTACTGGAAAACTGGGAACTCTGTACAAACATGTTTCCATGTTATAGCAGGTGGTTCCCAGGGTTAGAATTGGGCTATAAGAAAATATTTTAGCCACCTTGAAGCCCAACCTGTTTTCTTACCTGACCTAATACTTTGTTGGGTCAACAGCAGAAGTTTTTAAAATTTGAATGCATATCCTGGCCTGAGTGAGATCTCTGTGCTCCTTCATTTATTTTTTCTGTTTTCCTGTAATTAGCATTGTTTAGCATTGATTGATAAGCTACTTGCCTTCAAGTTTACTCCTCTCAATAAAAGATCTTTGGGAACAGCGAACAGGGCTTTTGGCCTCGAGCCATTAGCCAGCCTTCTCCCTCCTAGCACAAGCTGCCATGGAAGGTTCATTTCATCTGTGGCACCCAGGGAATCTATGTGGGTCTGGGGTCCCCTGCAAGATTATCTATAGACATTCAACTAAAATTGTATAAGCTGATTGTGTTCAGAGAATTTGCAACTTGAAAATTACTCAAAATGATAAATGTATTAGAACATTACCTTATTAATAATAAGCAAATTGTTATCTTTGTCAATATTTTTCACACAAATGTCTCTGTTTAGAAATTTCCTGTCATTTTCATGTTAATTTTTTACTCTCTTCCTTATCTACAAATACAGCAATGAAAGATGACTTGTTAAACACAATGTTTAAAAAACAATATAACCATTTCTCTGGATCAGAAATTGAAAAGAAATACACAGTTGTAAGCTAAGGCTAACATTATGCTATACTGATCTTAAGGACTTGATGAAGGTAGAAGTGACTGTGGAGGCAAAAAAGTTTCATTAAGTAAAGTCATGGACCAGAGGTGATGTTCTCTGTACCATGGAAATGACCTGGAAAAAATGTTGTTACCATTGTCAGAAAAAAGAATTTAAGCTAACCAAGCTGTGAGCTTAGTGGTTGTGTCTTACCTTGAGTTCACCAGAAAACAGACCATGAGTCAGAGAGCTCTTTTTAAAAATTAGAAAGTATAATTTTGGAAGCAGAAGTAAAAGAGATAGGAGACAGGAGAAATAAAAGGAAAAGTCAAAATTAGTGTAAGATATCAAGCCAGCCATCACTTGCTACTATTTCTCAGTCCTACTTTTTTGCACGAATCCAAATAACTGTTCCTTAGAGAAGTCCATCTTGGTAAGAAGGAGTAATTTATATGCCAGATCCTATCTCTATTTGTATGAGTCTAACTAAAAAACTCAGGTAACAAAATTAGTAACTAAGTAAATGGAGAGATACTTGATTTTCATGGAATAGAAGATTCAATATGACCAAGGTATCATTTTTTCCCTAACTTGATCTATCTATTCGTTAAAATCACAATAAAAATCACAGCATTTTATTTTGTTAACATCTAGCAACTGATTTTAAACCTTACATGAAAAGTCAAAAGATCCAGAATATCCAACACAATATTGAAGAAGAAGAAAAAAGGTGGAAGACTGAATCTGCCTGACCTGAAGACTTATTATAAAGCTACCATAATCAAGGCAGCATGGTATTCATGAAATAATAGCCAAGTAGTTCAACAGAACAAAATGAAATGCCCAGAAATAGACCCATGTACATATACCAAATTGATTTTTGGCAATGGAGCAAAGGTAATACAATGAAGCAAAGGTGTTCTTTCCTACAACTGTTGAAACAGCTTTACATCCTCATGTGAAACATGTAATTTAGACAAAGAACTTATATCCTTCAAAAAGTTAAATCAAAATGGATCATAGGGAGGAGGGAAGATGGCGACAAAGTAGAGAGCAGTGCTGATGGTGTTCTCCAGTACCAAAGCAGCTGGAGGACAGGATAGGGAGCGTGAGACGTCTTCAGGACCCTGGGGATTGGAGCCAGCAGCATCTGGACACAGGGGAGCAGAGCCCAGAGGACAGTAGGTGAGGCGTTCCCGACCGACTAGCCCGCGGGCTGAGGTCGGCTCTGCCCAGAGGGGCGCGTTTGACTGGGGCCAGTTCCAGGCTCGCTGGTGACTGGAAGTCTCAACAGAGAAGTGCAGGCAGCGAGGGCGAACGCCGCAGGGAACCCGGAATTGAACTCTTGCAGGGGCGGGACTGTGAGAAACTCACCCCGGCAACAGGGAGAGGAGGCTCCTCTCGGGGTTAGAGGCGGAGGAGAAGAGTCCTGCGGGAGGCCAGAGCGGGGGAGCGGGAAGTGCACCAGTGGGGCAGCGAGAGGGCCGAAAATGGAGCTGCTGGGCCACCGGGGAAACAGCAGCTAGAAGCCCCTGCGAGGGGGGAGGCCCAGCCCTGCCCAACCACACAGGCCCCCCAGGCTCCGCAGGAAACTCCAAGCTGAGGGAAACTCCAAGCAGCGAGCCTGCAAGCTGGGAACTAGTGGGGGGGGTAACTGACCCGCCATTCCCGGAGACAAAGGCCGCATCGCCCACGCCTGGGAGGGGCTCATCACAGAGGCCTCCTAAAGGAATTCGAGGAAAGCTGGTTGGCTTGGGGGCGTGGTGTCCGCCCCGGAAGGGCCAGACAGTGTAGGCGGACCCCGGACAGTGTTGACTGACAGGCCCGGCCTCCTCCCGGAACTGCGGGGGTGGGGCCAGTCATCACAGGGACCAGCGAAATTGCAGGCTGCCCTGCAGAAGTGCTGGGTGCTCGTCCTGGGCAGGAACCTCCGCCAGGAGTGGGAGGGGACTCCCTGCGGGCTCCAGAACACCGGTAGCCCTAAAACCCAGCCAGGCTGCAGAAGGCCCAGCCTACCTGGGGGCGGACACTCAGAATCAGCCATACTGCTACAATCAAAGACCCTGCCACATGACAAGACCGGCTAGAATATAGACTATAGACTGTAAAGTCCTGACCAAGAAAAAGAGGCAGCCTCAGGAAAGGGATTGCTGCCAATCTCAAGCACCTGAATTATACCGAGAGCAATATGAACTATTAAGCCCCAACATATCCTTTGCAAAAGTTACTCCTCACATATTCTTAATCCCCCCCATACCTCAATCCACCTAAAT